>JBBPDB010030359.1:0-11881 GCA_037974465.1 Brachypetersius altus | reverse complement strand
TGACCAAACCATAACAGAACAAGAGTCAAAATAAAAGTCCTAAACGTGAACAGAAAAACAGAGCAAAAACAGAACTAGCAAAAGGCAACAGAAAAGCAGTGGCCCTAACGGCCACTGACCGTACCGTGACAGTAGAGTACATATCAGGAGGTGATGATCTGTGATATCATGACTTTAAGGGAGAATCTCTATATTGGAGACATCTATACCATGGGATATAATTAAATCTAGCGTATGATTAGAGCGGTGAGTTGCTCCATTTATATTTTGTTTAACCCCAAAGGAATTTAGTAAATCCCTAAATGCGAGTGCTAAAGCATCGTTAGGATCGTCATCATGAATGTTAAAGTCTCCTACTATCAGCACTTTGTCAGAGTTAACCAATAGGTCTGATAGCAGATGTGCAAACTCTTTAAGAAAGTCGACACTGGGCCCGGGTGTCTATACACGGTGGCCATTGTAAGATATAGCAAGGTTTTATGTGCCTCTTTCAGTGCAACATTAATGATAAGCACTTCAAATGAGTTGAACCTGGGCCTTGTTTTCTGAGTAACAGTGAGTACATCATTGTAGATAATTGCAACAACACCACCGCGGCCAGTTAGACGGGGCTCGTGCTTATAGAAATATCCTGACGGAGTAGACTCATTTAGACTAATACATTAATTTGGTCTAAGCCAGAGGCGAGCCTTCTCTGTCTCAGTATTCAGTATTCAGGTGTATTTTTACTGTCACATACCTGCTGTTGCATAGAAATACTCTGATTCTCTGTGTTGGCTGATGGCCAGGAAAGGTGATAAAGATTTAGCCTCAGAGCAAAGTATATCCTTCTTGTTTCACAGCACATTAAAAGGAAAAAAACTTGCACTTTAAAAGTGAAATCACCAATTCTGCCCAGTTACACAATCATAAGAGTGAGGCAAGTTAAGAAACGTACATTGCAAGTTTCTGTGAAGCACGGCTCAGCAGGCTTCTCTTGTTACATCCTAATCAAAGAATGCCCAAAGACTAGGTTTGCCTACATCTTCAGACTGCCCTGGCCTGCTAAAACAAGTACAACAGGAGAGTCAGGGACAGACATTTCAATGTATTCACATTTGCACCAGCAACATGGAAGAGAAATCCTAAGGTCTAAGAAAAACATCATATGCATGATTACAGAATTAGATTCATGACTACAGATAAGGTAGTTCTGTACATCCTATTGCTGGATGTCAAATAGCACATAAGAAACAACTTAAGGGGGCGTTCACATATCGCGTCTTTTGCACGCGCAAGTCCATTATTTCAAATGTAGACCCGCGGCAGCCGCGCTCATAATGGGAGCGACACGTCCGCTTTTTCAGGCGCGGCCGCGTCGTGTTGAAAACATCTCAACTTTTCAGAATGCCGCTAGCGCACCGCGGGTTATGTGACAAGATTCAACCAATTAGCTTCCTCTCCTATTCCGTTACATTGACGCCTTAGCAGAGGCGTGGAGGAGCAGCTCATCATTGTGCTGCAGGGATTCCCTGAACTTTGTCAAGCCCCCAAACTTTTCCTAAAATATAATCCAGCTGGTCCTTGTCAAGACTGAAATAGACTTTGAACCTCCCGCTCTCCTGGAACAGCTGGTGAAAAGTGTTTTTTACGTTTTTGAAGAATGGGGTGCACCCAAACACTACGGCGTTTTTTTCTTTTCTGCGTAAATAAATTGTGTAGCAGAGTTACAGCGAGGGCTTTTCGTCGGTAGAAATGGAGAGCGTGGCTGATAGTTGCTTAGCAACGACAGATGCTTCCGGAGTGCAAGCGCCTGAGCACTTTTGGAAGAAGGAGAAAGCGACGCGCCTAGAGTTTTCCACGCATTTTTAGGCGCGATATGTGAACGGCCCCTTTATTTGTTGTTTAACTGTAAAACAAGTAAACTTATGAACATAGTTAGATCTCGTTCACACAGACATTCAGATCTTGGATAAATGAATGCGCTCTGAACGCCATACTTGTTTTTGTCGTGTTTTATAGCTGCACTTAATTGACATCAGTGGGGCGTTACAGTGGTGTTTGTCTGACGCTATTTAACACCAGCCTTTAACACGTTTTTTTGTGATTTTTGAAGACCTGCAAAGATTTAAACATTTGCATATCTCTAAGTTTATTATTGTTATTGATAAGAATAATTATAACAATAACAACAAAACAATAATATTAATATTCATAGTAATTTATAATTTAAATCACTATGTTTAATATAATAATTACAGACCACTGGAATTTGTGAGAGTTATGTTCCAAGAGCACCTGCTAAATGTGAACAACCGCAAATTTGTTATGTTTTCTAAAATGCCTCAGCTTAGTACATTATCCTTAAAAATGCAACGTAAACATGGATCCTTACTGTACGGTGTGCACTGGAACTGCTGTCTCTTGTAGTGCTAGAACGTAAAATACAGACGTTACCCCTGTTTATACTGTACTGAAATTCACGTAAGGACGTTTTCTTTGTTAAATGCAGGGTAAAACCCTAGTGAGGATTACACGACTAGAGAAAAGGAATGAATAATATACACCCAAATTTAAATTGAGTTTTTTTTTTTTTTGTTTGCCTGGATTTTGGCAACGTTTTTGATGCTGCCTGAACGCGCAGCCGACCGAGCGCAGGTGCTGAACGCCCGCGTGGACACTTTGATTTGCTCCAAAGAGCAGAATGGTGCCACGAACGCCAGAAAAATGGTCTGATTCAGACGTCCATGTGGACGAGGCCTTAGGGAGAAAACCTTCAGATGTGAGGGTGATTCAGAATGTCATACAATATTGAATACAAGCAACGTTTATTTGCCCTGATAATGAATTTACATGTGTGTGTCAGGTCTCGTTCTAGGAATAAGAAGTCCCACAAGAGCCGCAGCCGTAGTCCCAGCAGCAGCCGCTCCTACTCCAGGTTGAGTGAACCCTTCCATTTATTCACATGTAGCTTTTACGATTGCTCTCCACCTTTTTTGATTTCAAGTCGTAAACTGTCTAAACGTTAGCCCTATCAGCAGAATATTATGAGTTATGTCCTGTTGGTGCTACTGTTATCTGTAGCCAGGAGTCTAAGAGGGTGAACACACACATTGTACTTGTGATGTGCGGTAATGTTGTCAAAAAAAATCTGATTCTCAGATACTAATCGATACTAACATTTTATATCGAGTTCGATATCAATTTGCACTGGTATCGATTCTTAAATGCGAGAAGTTGCTTAATAGAGAAGTTGGAGGGTTGCCTTGTCGCCACATTCACACTTCCAGCTCTGTGTTCAGGTGTGTGTGCGCATTCATGTTTTTTAGGCAGCTGTCCAAGTGTGTCTCATTTCTCAAATTGCCAAAGCAAACTCAGTACACCCTCTCCAAAAAGCACACTGAAGTGAGATCATTCCTAGTGTAAATCCCACAGTTAAGTACCTCTGTGTCGTTCTAATGCACTGGTTTGAAAGTATTGGAGGAGTAAGCCAACATTACAAAAATGCTGGCAGCACGAATGTTGGCCACAATGATACATGATCAGTTTTCATGTCACATTTGTGTGGCCTTAAAGGAACAGTGCATTAGTGATCTCTTAAAGAAATGAACACTAGAAAGCAATAACCACCTGACTCTCCTACATGCAATGTCTCTCAGTTTGCTTAAACTGCATCCAGCTATGAAGAAATCTTCACACCTGAGGCAGCTAAGGAAAACTGGGATTTGAAGATCATGTTTATTGCTCACATTGTCATACTGTCGTAAACTGCAGTCTGTGTGATCCTTATTGTTGAGGTTTTGGGGATGTATTTACTTCTTCAAAACCTCTCAAGAATTGACTTTGGTTTGTTAGCCTTGCAGCACGAGTTCTAAACTGTTGTGGTCCTTTAGATTTCTTTAGTTAATGCTGTACATGGTATTTTTCATAGTATTTCTGCAGAGTTGTTGTCTTTGTGTGACTGTGTGGTTGTAACATAAGTAGTTTCCTCCAGGATCAAAGAAATGTGATTCTGATTCTGAATTATGCAGGAACAGACTGACTACAGTCGGTTGTGTAGAAATAAAGTGTATCTATAGTATAAAAACATTCGGTGAATGTAGGTACGAGGTATGTGTACCTAGTAAACTGGCAACTCCCTGCATGATAAAATCTTGATCATGTTTTTTTGCTGAACTCTTTTGGCCTCAGGCCTGCAGCCTCCCGGTCCCGGAGCAGGTCTGTAAGCAAGAAGAATGAAAGTAAGAAAAAGAGAGAGGAAGAAGACCGCAGCAATGACGATCACGCCATCCGAGAGACACAAGGAGGCCGCGACGAAGCCAGGAGCGGCAGCTTCAAAAGCAAAAAGAGCAAACAGGAGAGTAAGAGAAGCCGCAGGGAGTCCTGCTCTCGATCGAGGTCCCGTTCTAGGTCTCGCTCCAAACTAGGGAGCAGCAGAGATGGCTCCAAAAAGTCTGTCTCTAAGAGTCATGAAGCCTTGAAGAGGGGTGATGATGGAACAGCAGAAAGGACCTTGCATTCCAGATCACGCTCCCGATCCAGATCCCGGTCTCCTTCTGCCTCCAAAGCCTGGGGCAAATCCAAATCCCGCTCCAAGTCCCGATCCCGCACCCCAGCTAAAGGCGGCAGCCGCTCTGCTTCAGCCGCACACTCCGAGTCCCACTCCAGATCTCGCTCGCGCTCCAGATCTAGATCACGCTCTCGCTCTCGATCATGATGCTGAGTGCTACGACCTGTAACTTACCTGACCTCTTTTATCTGTTCCTTTGTATTTTTATAAATACCGCAGTTGTAGATAGAGAAGAACCCTTGTGCCATGTGTTTGCTTTGTTTGCTTACTGGTTTCTTAACTAATGGTATTATCGTCACTGTTACACATTTTTGAGTAGCTCTTTCTCTCAACAAGTTTCTGTAGAATATAGTAATCTCTCGCTTGCTCTCAAGAGGAGTCAAAACATGGAGACATGCTAGACTGTTGTGTCCTAATCTTTATATTGCACACAATACAAAAGGTTTTCTTTTTCCTAGGATGTAGTGGAGTTTATTCTACTTCATTATGTCTGTCATTTTGTGTGGTGTCCTGCTTTTAACTGAAATAAAAAAAAGGCTTGCCTGCTACGAATGCTTGGTCATTTCATGTAAAACGCTTGGTTAATGTTGTAATTGCATCTGTGGTATTCGATTCAGCGTCTAAGAGGTCAGTTACAAAGGTTTTTTTCAGGCTTTCTGCAGTTGCAGTACTTTTCCACTAGATGGTGCAAAATGAAGTGAAATTAAAACCTCAGTTAAAACATGGATTTTACTTTATTGACAAGTGCTTACGTATATGTCTTCTCGTTTGCTGGTTTAATTTTTTCTTTACTTCAGTTTCTACTGTGTTTGCCTATTTCCCAGGTGCTTGCTTTCAGTTACTGGTCTCAGTTCCTGCTTAGTTTAATGCAGGGGGTAAGAAAAATTGTGCTCCCTGCAGGGTTCAGTTCCACACCATCTCTACAACATCAGATCCAGGTCCTGAGGGCTTGAATATCAAGAGCCATGAGAGTTGGACAGTAACTGTCTAGGACCAGGATTTAGCCAGTCCTGGTTCAATGCGCCCTAAAGAAACTCAATTGTTGCATGCTGTGGAACCAAGGGCCAACTCTTTTTTTTTTTTTTTAACCAAAAAACATATTTTGAGTTTATGCTCTACAGAATAAAACTCCTGACCCAGATACTGTCCAGTACTGTGCAATCCTTAGTGCATTTCATGCTGTTGCAGCGTTGCCCACATAATTGCACAGTCTGATGGTGAGAGAGACTAAGAGGAAGGGAGGCGCTATATTGTCAGAGGAAAGAGCGTTCTCTGCACTTCATCGTGCGTTTTGCATGCACTTTTGCGTTACCGGCGATTAGGATTTTATTGGTTACTGATAAAATGGTCGTTAGTTTTAAACTCTTTGCTTGCTCGACGAGTGTATGAGATGCAGCTCCAGGGCGTCTCTCTCTCGCGCGTTTCTGGATTCACTGACATCTGCAAAAACAACTTCCCAAAATGCTGCTGAGAGGCTGAGTCTCTCCAGAGGCGCGACGGGCTCTGGAGCGAGAGGGGCACAGTGAGTACATGTGGAGACCGTGGGCACGGCGGAACTTTGCAGGATTAAACAATGGAAATCAGTGGGTGAACGTGGGTTTGGGTATGTTCTCGTGAAACAAGACCTGGAAAAGCATTAAGACAATTTTTTATGAGGCTTTGTCACGCTACTTTACCCAGATTTGACCTTACATAAGGTCAGTAGATCCCACGATCGTGGATTAGCCTGTTGTCCAAATTTCAGCTTCAGATTCAGTTTCGATCGCTTCAGTTTTAGCCTTGATTGAACCTATGCAGTTTGTTTCCATCATCAAACATTCGTTTCTCCGCCAAGGATCAAAGATCAAACTGTCTTTTCCAAATGTCACCCTATCCTGCGCTTTATATGCACATACGTACGCACAAAAATGCACATTTGAGCAAACTGCAACTTTCTACCGCTGATAAATTACCCACGAAGATTAAATGTCAGTTTTCATCGTGTGTGGATTGATAGTGAAGTACAGGATCCGGTATATCAGCATTTCTTTCGAGATTTGATTCCGATTCCGAGTGCGCAACACGGTGAGGGAACAGGAGACTCGGCTGAAAACCACCAACACGGGCTCAACTGGATCACGTCTTCATCAGTCTGTTTAATGATCCGGTTTAGACACGAAGGCTAAACACAGATCATCGTCACCGAGTCATCTGCAGCCTAAACGATCTGACATGTAGTCTCGGAACCACCGTGGGACAAAAGCCCTGCAAGAGTCTGGACCATCTCTCTGAAGCAGCAGAAGACCGAGAAGACCTGCCCCACGGTGCTCCAGGATATTCAACAGAATCCGTGCCCACATCCAGACCATCTCGGAACCAGGAGAGGCTCGTCTCCCTGGCTCAGGTATCAGAAATAATTCCGTGTTTAAGGTATCAGAAATAATTTGAGATATGAACTGGTCTATCACCATGCTTTAGGAATTAGACTTACTGGTCCCCTATTTAATTTCACTTTTGAGGGTCAAAGTGCAGAAAATTCAGGATGGAGCAGTCTAGTACTTTAGTATTTTGCTTACCAATGTGTTCATTTTCCCTATAGAAAGAATTTCAGGACTGATGTAATATATATATATATATATATATTTATTTACATATATTTACATATATATTCATTAATTCATGCAGAAAACCTTCCTTTTACCTGCAAGGTCATTTCAGCAGATACCTAGATCCTGAAATGCAGATAAGCACATCCAATGGAGCACCATTCTCAGCTGTATACCTACACTTGGCCCTTTTAACCCCTTTATCTGATTAAACAACTCCATCAGGAACTCTGAGCATGTCCCCTGACTTTAAATAAACCAGACTCACTCTGTTGGACCCCATCCTATTCTCAGAGTCGCAAAGATGACTGAATTACCTTTTCAGATTATTTCTTGTGTTCTATTGTTGGTGCTGTTTTAGGTCAGGTTTTGGAAAGTACCATAACAGATCGATTGTTTTTAACAAGGCCTACAGAGCCAACACAAACATTCTCTGGGCCACATGTTTCTCTTCCAAGGTCAAATCAGTGAAAATGGTCATATTCTAGTTGATTTAGTATTAGCATGGACTGTTTTCCTAGAAAAGTAGTTTGTTATGTCATCAAGATAACAAAATGGTAGAACCATATCACAGGCACGTTTGAATGTGTGTGATATGGTTATGGTGCGTCAATCCAAAACATATCTTAATGACGACCTCAAATTCTAAGACTTTGTGTGGTCCGTTATAATGAATATTTATGGAGCCCTGAGAGAAAATGGAAAGACAAAGAACATAATGTAGCTTGCCATACTTTTAGGTGGAGAGTTTTGCATATTTCCTCAATGAACACCATGTTCTCTTTTTGGTAAGTAAGTGGACGCTCATAATAAATAATTGCAGGTAAAAGTGAATGAAGCTGCATTTCATTTTGGACATGCACTTACAGCAAACCAGGTGTCAGTGTTGTTTGAGATTGGGAGGTTGTTTCATTGTTTATAATGTAAAAAAAAATTATTATAATAATAATAATAACAATAAGTATAAAACGCAGAATGACTGTTCCTCTGTAAAGATGTATGGAGATGCCCAAATATGAAATATTAATATGAAACTATTATGATATCCTTCCCAGCTGCTGAGTCAGGCTGAAAGGCAATGTGGCAGGGACCTCAGGCACATTCTATTCTGTTGCCCCTGGGGACAGTCTATTGTGAATATAAAAAACAATTGCGTAGAGTAGCGTTTATTGCAACTTTGTATTTTGTATTCAGGTGATTGCTGCGCTTGGTTGTACTGTGGTTCAGGTTCTTATAAATGTGAAAATATATTTATATAATGTGTAAATCCTTTGTGATAAGCTGTCTGTGTGTGTTTCCCGATGAGTACCTGGACTTTGGCCTTATAAGCTGAGCATTTTTTCCTGTCTTTGTCCACGTTTGTCCATCTGGAGTGGGGGACGACACCTCCAAAGACTTGTACTCGGGCCTCATGTGATGATGATACATCCCTGCTCGACTGTGGCTAAAAACAGGCACTGGCAGCATCTCTGTTTGACTACATGCTTGAACACAAGGTAATTTTATATGAAGGCTCCCAGTAAGAATTAAAAGATAACACTGTAATTTGAGGAAGGCATGGAAAATAAGACTGTTCTTTAAATCACAATTGTATGTGGGTTCACCAAGATTTCTGTTTAAATATCTGGCCTTTTTGCCCTCTTCCCTGCAGAATCCCATTAAGGTGTGGACCAAACAGGGTGGGCTGGAAGCATGAGAACTCAGAAGACTCCAGGCCAAGCTCCAGCCACACGTTCCCAGCGCTTGCGACGCTTCGGTCTGCGCTCACAGAGGAAGAAGGAGGGCGTGATCCAGGGCAAACTGCGCATCCGCTCCATCCCAGGTGCGTTCCTGGTGCTGGGCGTGGTGGTGGTGATCGTTGGCACAGCGCTGGCAGTGGCAGGGTATTGGCCTTATCGCGCACAGCGCTCAACACTGGCCACCGTGACTGACGGTATCTCCAGCACCTCTCAATCATCCGGATGGGGCCTAGGAGCCAAGGGGCTGTTCTCCACAGCAAGCCTGATCCACAGTGAGAGGATGAAACTCCTAGGCCCCGTCATTATGGGTGTCGGCCTTTTCATCCTCATTTGTGCAAATACGGTGCTGTATGAGAACCGAGACAGGGAAACGCAGATGCTGCTGGCTCAGATGCGGAGCGTGATCTGCTCTGTGTCTGCGGCTGTGCCTGCGGCAGACCTCCGGCAGGTGAACTCCTTGGCTAGACACTATGAGTGGGTCAGCAGTTTGCCCGCAGCCCATCTGAACATCCTGTGCCTTCAGGAACTGGTCTCCTCTGAACCGTTACTGCAAGTCAAAGCCTCAGAGGAAGAAGACATTTTGGAGCAGAGAGCAGTTCTTCGCACAGAGGTCCTTCATCATCAAGAGTCCTCCTCCACTCCCTCTGTGCATTCTTCCAATTCCTGCAACTCCAGCAAAGTAGACTTCAACATGGTCCCCGATGCAGAACTGGGAGCCAGCGGTGGCCAGAAGCCACAACCAGAAATCCATTGCAAGCTGAGCAACTGTCTGACTGTGAGCTCTATGTCCACCCTTGGGGGGGAGGAGTGGGAGTTAAGCACGCTTCCCCCCAGGCGCTCGCACAGTATGAGCTCCAGGACTAAACCACACGCACTGCCCAGAGCTCTGGTTTGGCTTGAGGAAAGGGCTGAGCTATCTTCATATCACCCTCGACGGCTCCGGCGACAGTCCAGCTCAGAGGTCTGTGTAACAATGACAAGTACAGACGAGTACAGTACAGGCACAGTGACCTTCGACTATGACCTTGCACCTGTGAAGGAGCAGAGGCATCGCAGCTGGCCTCGCCTTGATCTTGGATATGTCAGGAGGTATCTCAAGCTGGAAAACAAGGAGGACTCGGTGGACAAGTTACTGGATCAGCTAGAGCAGCAGTGCTCACAGCTGGATCGAAGCTTTGGCTCAGGACCCTTCCAGTGAGCGCAGTGCTGATTATGTGCACACATCGGTGTTAATGCTTTGGCAAATGCCAAGGTCTTGGTAGCCTCTCAGAAACTGATGTGCTGAAGGGGGAGTAATATTGTGTGAAAATTATTTTTTACCTCCACTGTTTATGGGGTTTCCCGGAATCACTAGTTGCAGGGACGCAGCCGTTTATCATGCTGGACTGAGTTGTTGTATTATTTCTGACGTATGCGGAGTATAGAGGAGATGATAATATATAGATCATTTACCTGCCCAGCAATTTCCCTTTTGCCTTTCACGATATGGATACACATAAGCATTAGTCTCGGAAATCATCAGTTTTCAATTTGTTTCATTATATATATTTTTTAAATGGGAAACATGAAGTACAGGCTGTGTTGTCAGATAACTGAACAAATGGCCCATTTTTAGCTTGGCAGGAATACAAGCAGTCCATGTGCGATTGTCTCCAAAACTCTGCTTTGTCCACTTATCCACTGCAGAAAGCAATATGAAGGATGGTCTAAGCTGTATCAGCCTTAAAGCTATAGTTTTGATATTAAAGGCCCGTGATTTGTAGGCCATCTATACAAGGAGTCCCAAATCAATGATTATATTGCCACACACGTATATTGTGTCTGTCTGGTTGGATAGTTTGCATCTCATGCCGTGTCTTTCATGGTATCTGGTCTTGGTTCGTTTTAGCGTTCTTATTACACACAGCCACCGCACTTCTCTCTTCACTCGCCAGTGGTAAAAGAACAGAACACATACTGAACATAGATTGTCTTCCTCACTTCATTAATTGAGGTGATCATTGTTAATGCATGCAGTAATGCAGGGGCAGATTACATAGCTTGTCTGTCCAGAAGGTAGAGCTGAAATGAGCTTCCTTTTTTTGCACATGGAGGATCTAGCTGTACTGTTTTGAGAAAAAAAAAAAGAATCTCACTCTCTTTCTCTTTCTCTCTCTCTCTGCCTGTTTTGTATGCTGTGTGTGTGTGTGTGTGTGTGTGACAGTTTGCATTCTAAATGTACACTAAGCAATATCTGCATTCTGGTTGATGGGTCCATTATGCCTGTGTTAAAAATAAAAAGCAAAGCAAAAACAATCAAGATGTCAAAATGTGCTGAGAGTTTCTTGCACTTTTGCTTGAACACAAATAGTGGATGTACACTGACGAGCCCCTTCGTTAGGAATACCTACCTTGTGTCTGCACTGTTAGCCCATTTTGTGAGCTCCACTTGTACACAACGCGATCGCACGACTTTTCGTGCAGCCATCACGATATGCATTGTGGTCAAAATACGTGCTGTGATCACGCTTTAGGGCATTTTTTCGTGCTAGGACAACGCTTCACTACCCTGTATTTTAATGCGCAGTGTGTAATATAGCCAGTATCAGCAGTAACTGTTGACGGTTAGGGTTAGGGTTTTTTCCCGTTTCATGGCATTTTAACTTGTTTCAACCGCTTTGCACACAAAAACGATAAGGAATCAACTCATTATTTCTCTCCTACTGTCCCTCAGCCATCAGTTACTGCTGATACTGGCGGTGTTACGCAGTGCGCATTAAAATACAACACATATTTTGATTACATTGTATTATTATGATGGTTTCATGTAAACTCATGAGACTGGGCTGTTGTACGCCACCAGTGGGCAGATGTTATGTGGATGGTAGATCTCTTTCAGCACAGTAGTGACACAGACATGGAAGTGGTGTATTAGTGTACATTGCTAGCGGGGTGGCAGTGGCGTAGTGGGTAGGATACTTGCCTCCAGACCAAGAGGTTGTGGGTTTGAATCCTACCTTCAGCACCAC
>JBBPDB010030348.1:0-11881 GCA_037974465.1 Brachypetersius altus | reverse complement strand
TCTCTGTAACTAATGACTGTAAGACTGTCCCTGTAACTAATGACTGTAAGACTGTCTCTGTAACTAATGACTGTAAGGCTGTCTCTGTAACTAAAGACTGTAAGACTGTCTCTGTAACTAATGACTGCCACGTTTACCCTTTCTCTTTGGAAATGTATTAAATATGCATTCGTTCTGGACATTTGAATGGCAAATACAGTCAAGTTATTTCAGTAATAAGATGCTGTTACCTGCACTGCTGTGAAAGAATGGCTATACTCTGTGTGCCCTCTTGAGAGTGCCGTTAGCTTACTTTGCTCATCATCATTACTCTCCTTGTTCACTGTTCTCAACTCCTTCTCACAGCTGTCGGATATGCTGCACATGCAACAGGGAGCAGGGTGGCCACCAGTGCTCAGTCAGGGCCCTTAAAAGATGATCTGGATGATACTCAACTATATACAAGATTGCCAAACAATCAAATCAACTGCAGATTCCCCTAGAAAGCTGTCTGGGGAGGTGCCACATCAGCCATTCCCAAAATGCCACTAGGCTTAAGACAGTTTACCCTCCAAGGAAAAGCATTAAAAGCCTTAAAATTCAAAGATTTAGGCGAGCTGTCTAATGCTGACAGCTCTGGTTTACCAGACAAATGAAAAGAGCGGGATGCTCCTCTGCTAACAGGTTTGACTCACCCAGGTAGCTGTAAAATAATGCATCTGTTAATGCTGCTGTAACATCTGGCACAACAGTGAGAGTCTGTGCTCTTCAAGATCTAATGGACAAATAACTCACCAGAATGTATCCACAAAGGCTTTAATGGCTCAAATGACTTCACTTATAATGTTTTTCTATTAAAATACAATATCCAGTTAGGAACAAGCAGTGCATTTCCAAACATCTGTTCATATTAATGCAAAAAGTGAGAAGGTGTCTCTGCTCCTATTGGTTCTACATGAGATATTGATACTTAATGTCCTGTAGAATATAACTCAACAAGGAAGACATTACAGCTGGCATCTTGGATATTTCACCAGTAGAGCTATTCTGGGATTTGTGGGCCGTGAATTATGCATCGGTTTCACCTTAAAGAGAGCAGAACGGCGACACATGCTGATGTGAATGAGCAGTAGGTCAAACAATGAAGCATGTGATGTTCACAGGTTCTGTGACAGTGATGTGAACCAACAGTTATATATAAAATATGCAAGTATTTACAGAGTATACCGAAAAAAGTACAGCATCTTATTTACTGACGTTTTTGGGCATTCTTTGGTCTGCAGAGATATCGTGTACAAACTATTATCCTAAACGTCAAGGTCTGAAATATGCAACAACGTTTGGAACCAAGTGCTGTGGACCTATGAAACAAAAATTGAACCATCTGGCTGCAATCACCCATGGTATAAATGGAGAAAAAAATGAGAAGCATTTGTGATGCCAGCCTGGGGAAGGGCTAGAGACCGAACAACACACCAGGAAAACACACACATGTACACTCAGACCGGTGTGTTTTGTTTCAAGTCAAAACAGAAACAAATTAAAGCCTATTCTGGCTACTCACTTCTTTTTCCAGTCTCTCCCAAAAATCTTCTCTCAACTGTCCGAAGAACCTGGGCTCCTCCCCTAATTCCTGACAGCTGTCCCTTATTAGCCCTACAAGCAGGTTGAGGAGAGATGGTTGTTTTGTCCCTCCACCTCCACACACATCTATAAACGATCAACCTGTCATACGTGGTGGCGAGTCAAGGAGCATGGCATGGATCTGTTCAGATTTGGGGGTATGTGGCAGCCACTGGAAAATCCTGCCGGGAAACAGAGGGACGTTATTGTACCAAATAAAGTAACCCCTCAGTTTTATCCAGATCAGCATATGCAGATTCAGTCTAACGCACATTTTTATGAGAACCAAACTGGTGGTGATAACCCATGGAAAAGTTGTCATCTGCCATAAAAGTAAAAGAAGAAGAAGAAGCCTGCTGCAGCATGTAGCACGACTGCTCTGTTTCTTGTCCTCGTATTTTTGTGTCCCCTCCCCAATTCTCAACAGTTTATTTAATATTAGTAAGCTGTGCCCTGTCTAAACATGCAGGTAGATGGAGTTATTTTAATGTTTCTTTTGTGTAAGAGTCTTTACACGCTGTTAATGCTAACCATTAATGCTAATATTTTTTAAGAAATAAAGTTTTCTGATTCAGATTATTTATTTACCTTTACATTTTCTTTAAGGGTAATATATTAAACTGAGTTTAAAATGGAATTAATGCCTTTTAGGGGCATATTTAGGGTCATAATGGGCATTTTAGGCAATTCACTATATGTGGGTGCTCTTGGAACGTAACCTCCTTGAAAAGCGGGGGATTGCTGTAATCAAAAGTAACACAGCAAGTGTAGCAAGTTAAGAAGAAAAGTGAGGGAAACAAAAAGAACCTGACCCAAAGTATACATCAAAATCAGTCCTGAACTTGACATGGGCCTCACCGTCTCTGTAGTAATATTACTATGAATGGGTTATTAGATTATAAACCATTATAAAAACATTTAATATGAGTCTATTACTTCCAGTGAAGGACAATCTTAATGCCTCAGACATTTTGGACCAAAACCTCATGGACCCAGTTTGGGGAAGAACCTTTTCTATTCCAGCATGACTGTGACTGAGTGCACAAATCAAGCTCTTTAAACACACAAAAACCCCAGACTGGACTATATGGAATGGGGAGTGAACAGTGTATTGTGAAAGTTGTTTCATGCTACATCAGACTCTTATGTTAAGATTTTCCATGATGTTCTTCCCTGTAGGTGGACTGTGAGAGGAGGTGGGACGAACAGTTCCTGATTAACAGACTTTTTGGCTAAGATCAATCTCACTGATATCATTACATCAGCCGGCAGGTGGACCTTCAGCTGAGGTCCTCTGATGAAGGGGTTTAGCATTGGGCTTGGAAAAGGTTCTATTAATTTATTTCTCCATTTATCTGGCATTGATTTTGTGGAGTGGCAGTTTTGTAATTGCCCTCTCCCCATCAGAATAGAATATGTCAAACTGTGACATTAATGAATGAGTATTAGCAGACCATCAACATCCCAATCATTTTCAAGGTCCTGGTCCACTCACAATACGTATATGCTGAGAGTGGACCAGGACCTTGAAAAGTCATGGCAGCAGGACTTTTTCTGGGAGTGATGTTGTATATTGTGTACAGTGGGTTCAAAGACTTAAAGAGAAAAGCAAACTTCATAAACTTACTCTTATCTTCCTGTCAATTTATTTTCATGCCTTCAAAGCAAAACCTTAGCAAATAACCAATAAATGCCAAGTATGTGCTGCATTGTCCTGTAGTTATTAATGGAGATATTTTGAGCTTATCATTTTTCTCCTTGATTATTTTCCCTGAGGTGGTACACTGCACAAAGTTAAACTCCATTACAATTAATCTGAGTGGCAACAAAGGAAGCGCCAGATCACTGCTTCAGCAGAATAAAAGTGCATGTATTATCATGCCCTATTGAAAATGCTGACCGCACAATAGTGTACTTCTTACTAAAGCACCAGCAAGAACCTAAACCGGGGTCCTTTCCAAACTCTTCTGGCTGCCAGCTGCTGTGTTATGGGTTTGAACACACCAACCAACTCACTGGCCATTTTATTAGAAACACCTTCCTTGCGTTTTCACTCACTGGCCACATTACAAGAAACACTGACCTTACAGTTCTACTCTCTGGCCACTTAGAAACACTTGCTTTGGGTGTTTTCACATATAGTCCTCTGAAGGAACCTGAACTCAGTGAACAGAGTGGACCAACAGAAAGGGGAACTCTGTTTTCTTTATGTTCACAGTGTGAGTTCATTTTAAAGGGACTCTGTTCTCTTTGTTCTGCCCTTCAGCTCAGATGGGTCTGAGTTCTTTTTCTGTTCACACATTAGTTCCTCATCCAAATCTGTTTCTCCGTGTTCCTCAATACTGGGAATGTTTTCTCCATTAGAGTAGACGGTTAAAAACTCTACTAAACTTCTACTCTTTTTAACCAAACTCCTACATTTCCGCAAAGATCCCTGCTTCTGTCGTTCTTCAGCTGATGGTAGAGAAACTTCTTTATTTCTTTATTGTCTGCCACATAAAAAGCCTAGAGGACGAAAAGTTTCAAAGCGAACCCGTTTAACCGAACTCACAAGTTCAACCGAACTGAACCATAGACTCAAAGCGACCCGGACTGAGACCACCTGCTGATTTGATCTAGTTTGTTTTGTTTCAGAGGGGTCTGAGTTCGTTTTGGCGTGTTCAAATATATGCAAAAATATGACAATAAAAGTAATACATAATAAATTTAGTGATATTAATAAATATGTTATAAGGCACAATATCACTTTTTCAAATACAACCTCGAGTATTTGCCACTGAAACTTGATTCCATGTTTCTTCCATCACTTTAACAACTAATCTGTTAATCAAACATCTGAATGCAAAACTCCTTACTTCCTGTAGTGGGTGCTGTGGAAGTTCCAAAATTGATTTCCCCAATGTAAGGGGGTCCTTGGGTTACGACACAGTGCCGTTCCTACGACAGTGACGGAACCCGAATTTTGGTGTAATTTGAAACACACTCGAGCCTCAGTCACTTTACTGATCCTAACACAGCAGTATTATCATAATCCAGAAAATAAAACACAACTAAGCCACAGAAAAAGGAAGAAGACTATACTGTATTTGTACACTGTCTTGGGAGATGGCGACTCTCTCACTCATATGCCCACATAATCCGTAAACATGAGGCTTATGGCGTAGACCAAAACACGTCTCAATTTTGTAATGTTTTTATTGGTGGTGAGTGTCATAACCCCAAAACGTTGCATGTTGAGACTGTCATCACCCGAGGACCCCTGTATCACTTCTGATAACAAGAACAACTCCCTGAGCACCAGGCCATCAGCTGCATATAGTGCACAGTGTGTCCATGAGCTCTACTCACACGATTGAATCTTTGCTTCTTGTGTTCCACTGTTTGGACGCAGGAGCCTGTATTTGAAGTGCAGGGAGCCATTTGGGACATTTGTAGTTGTTACCATGCATCTCATTTTGTGTGTTGTGATGCACAGCACCACACACTCAGAGACGGATGCTGTTTTCTTGTGATTCTGCAATAGTGGGTGGGCTCACAGGGTGGTCCAACTCATGACAGTTGGGAGGCTGCATGGTGGCTTTCATTATGCAAAGGAAACGTCTAGAGCTGCTCTGCTGAGCCCGTGAAAGCAGTTTCCTAATCAAACAGGGTTCAGATCCAGTGTGAGTGCAGTCAGGAGTCCAAAAAAAGATGTTTGATTTTTAATCTTATTCTAGCTCAGAGGAATCTGCTGTATCAACAGAAAGAGTCCAGTCTACTTCAGCTGCTTCATCCACCAAGGGGTTCTGGATCTGTAGGCCTAGCTTTGTTTTTGTGATGGTTCTTTTGTTCTTAAAGGACTCCAATTTTTGTTTTTGCACCAAAAATAGTAAAAAGTAATTTCTTGGAACCATTACCAGCCTCCTTTAAGTATTTAAATGAACTCTGCTCTGATTGGCTGCCCTGTACTGATGCTTCTTTTAAAGGCAGTGCAGGGATAAAACACTCTGAATATATACATATACAAACACTCTCTTTCTCTCTCTCTCTCTCTATATATATATATATATATATATGAGGAAGTTCTTCATGGTATGAGCCCTTGTTTAGGTTTGCTTAATGCCGCTGCGTTTGTTTGTTTGTGGGATGTTTGTTTCTGAGCCCTCCAGGTGAAACTCTGCTAATGCTAATCGGGTTAAATCACTCTGTTTTCTGGTCTTTGGGCTGTTTTGTCACTGTAAAGTTCAGTTTTCTTTAGCGCAACAGTGCCGTGTCTCTGCGCCTCCCTCTGGATTTACAGTCACCAACTAAACCCCACTGGAACCACAAACACTGATCATGGACTGTTATTACTGCTACTATTATTACTACTACTGCTAATAATAATAATAAAAATAATAACAATAATAACAATTATACAATAATTACAAAAGTAATAACATTACTACTAATAGTAACAGTATATATACCAATTCTAATAATAACACTAATAATAATAGTAATACATTACTACTAATAATAATAATAACAGTAAAATAAAACTACTACTACTGCTATGACTAACGACAACAAAATAATAATAATAATGATAACAATAATAAAAATAATGCTGATGAAGCTGATGGTCATTCTTCTTCTTCTTCTTCTTTTTCTTATAATGATTATAATTTATATGAAATTTAATTTTTCATATAAATTATAATTTTAATCTTGTCTGTAACTATTGTTTTTACTGTTTGTAGCACGTTTGTACAGTGTCCTTGTGTGCCAGAAGGGTGCCTATAGATTGTATTATTATGTAATAATATGTATTATTATTATTATTATTATTATTATTATTATTATTATTAATAATAATAATAATAATAATAATAATAATAATATTGTTATTATTATCAGTAATAGTAGTAGTATAAGAAGTTAAATTGTAGTTGTTGTTGATGCAAATGTAAATGGATGAATAATTAGCCTCTGAACTCATTGTCATTTTGTTAAACAGAGCGTTAAACAGTGTGACCCTGTAAAGCCTGACCCACCGCAGCTGAGCAGCATTTTTCATTCGAAGGAAACCCAGTCAGTCACGTCAGCTCTATCTTCCAGCATCATGTGGGACGTAATCACCCCCATCTGTTAAAACAATCAGAGGAACGACACATAATTACAGCACTGACGCTCTCTTTCAGACCCCTGGAGCTCAGCACACTGCGTGGATAGTGCAGCCTTCCAAATGATCCAATATAAGCTTGGTTTTGGTCCAGCCGAGCAGCTCACTGGTGGCTCCGCTCTGGAGCCACACTCTGGGCCCGCAAGGTGCCGCCGTCGACGCCACATCCCAAACGATGATGAGCTCTTCTATATTTCATACCTCTGTAATTGCTCAGTGCCCTTTGAGGAGCAGAAGAGGCTCTGGGCGGTGAGATTCAGCAAAAGTTCAATTCTGTTTGGTGAGGAACAGCAGATTGAGAGTAATAGTGGTGGATCAGGGGAGCTTGGATGGGGGCACAAAAAGAAAACGCTTCAAAGCCCAAATGTTTGTTATTATTGGCCTTTTAATAAGGGAATGTGAAAGCACTCATAAATCTGAAGCAAGATGTGTTTCTTCTCATACGCTGTTGTTTCATGATTTAGAGTGAGCCTGGAGGAGCACAGCCCGGAGTCATTTGATTATCATTATTAAATCTGATGAATCGGAGCAGGAAACTGCATGAAGGCCTGAGTTATTGTGATCTATTTACTTCGCTTGCCTGTGACATGCTTGCTCCACCTTGTTCCACTGTTTCTGAGTTTCTGTGCAAAAAGCTTGCGTGAAGTTCTATTAATAATAAACACCTCATTCATTAATGTCACAGGTTGGCATATACTCATGGGGAGAGGGTAATTGAAAAACGGCCTCACTTTAAAATAATAAATGGCAAAATGGAATATTAGAACCTTTACCAAGCCTAGTGCTAAACCCCTTCATCATTTACATTTACGGAATTTATCAGACGCTTTTATCAAAAGCCACTTCCATTCCCTAACTACCCACTAGGCCTCCACCACCCGGGCCTTGCCTCAGCTGATGTAATAATATCTGTACGATTGGCTTCATCTTACCAAATAAGTCTATTAATCAGGAACAGCCTCCACTGATGGATCCACCTACAGAGTAGAATCCATCATGGAAAATCTTAATAAAGGAATTTAATGTTGCACGTAGACACGTTTCAAGTGTGTTACTGTTCACTCTCCAGCTCATGTGTGGAAACTAAACTGCAGCTTGTTTTTGAATTAGTTGTTTCGTGACATTACAAAGCCCAGATCATTTCAATATTTCTACCTATTCACCCTGCATGGCAGACGCATCCAGTGTATTTGTCAGTTTCATATTTACAAACATTATAATTTAATTCTTATCAATTGTCACAGTGGCGGGGGCTAAGACCCCGGGACTGAGAGCTACCCTGGAACACACAGGCAGGAACCAAGAACTTCATGTTGTGTACTTTTATTTAACCAGAAAACAAAGCAGGCACAGATGCTGATACGAGATACGTGTATAAAACCAAAACAGAAGCTCTAAAGCAGACGAAACGCAGACACAGAAACACAGGCAGACTGAACTTAAGTACACAAGCACATCAGGACTAAACAGGACACAGGTGAAACAGAGGGAACACGTGACCAGGGCTGGGAACAACATACAGGTGACTGGGGCCAGACAGAGACAAGGGGGACCCCTAGTGGGTCTACTGGGGCACAACAGGGAGAACACAGGAACAGACCACACATGAGCAGGACAAGGCAGGGACAGGCAAACCTATAACAGGACATAACGGGAACAGGGACAGAGCGAACAGAGAAACATAGAACCACACAAGGACAGGGTAAACATGACACAACAAGAACAAGACTGACACAGGAACCAGGGAACACAGAACAGGAGCAGGACCAGAGACAGAGTAAGGCAGGGACACGAGTAACACACATGGGGAACAGGGGGCTGGACTCAGACCGGGCAGGGATGAGGGCAGGCAGAAACACTGAGGTCAAACATAAACACAGTCAGACTGGGGCACGGCTGAGACTAAGGGGGCGAGGAACCGCAGAGCAGGCGGGGAGACAGGAAGGGAGAACAGGGACACATAACACAAGGCACAGAACATAATGTGACACAAGCACACTCCAAAATAAAAGACCCCAAACTCAGAACATGAAACAGAACCAAAAAACAGAAAAGCAGCGGCCTCTAGTGGCTGCTGACCAAACCGTTACACCACCTTTAAAAAGGTAAAAAAAAAAAGTATCGGTATCGGTGATACTGGCTCTGTATTTACTTGGTATAGGATCGATACCAAATTTTGTGGTATCGCACACCACTAGTGAGGACCAGTTTAACATAAACAGCCAGGGTTTGTATTTTTCCACAAACGCCTTGTGGCATGTTTGTTCTGAAAGTAGGATCACATTCTCCTTCCTTTTCCATTTATTAATGCATTTCTTAGAAATTACATTTGTTTTATGCCACATGCAATTATTAATTACAGGTATTGTAATGTATTATAAATGTTACATTGATTTATCTTCGTGACCATGTATTATTCTAGTATGCTGAAAAAAAGAGCCTCTAATCTTCTCCACTTCAAAATCAGCTGTCTGCAAGTACCGGAAAGAAATAGCCATCAAACTGCTGAAGGAGACTCATATTAAAGTAGCCTTCATTTTTTAAAAACTGAACTATGTGATTGCACTTCACAAGAATATAAAAACAACACAATAGCAATATGACTCGATTTACTTGTACTCTTGAGCTCTACAAACTGAACAAATAAATAAAATAAAAAAATACATCAAATAAAAAAAAAACCCATCTATCCATCCATTATCTGACTATCCCTTTTAGCAATCCCCATTTTTAAGAAGTATATAAGATTACATATTTTTCTTTAGTAACTAATGTAATATTACTGTTTTTTAGTCATTTGGAGATGTAATCCCAAGCCTGATCTTAATAATGACCTCATTCTGATCAGATGATCTCGATGAACTCTGCAGAACCGGACCAGAGGAATCCGCGACAGGGAACCCACACTGACTGGGTGTGTTTCTGAAGAACATTAATTGCCAACTTATGGCTAATGTTCATCGGTTTCCAAGCTTGTAAGGACAGGAAGAATGAATGAAAGTAACGATAATGCTACAAACATGCTCTATCGATTGTAAGTGCTGAAAGCGTGGGAGTATAAAACACCCACCAATATAATCGTTTATGGTCACAGATCCAGTGTGATGTCTGTGCAAGGTGGTACCGTCTGGACTGTACTGGGAGACC
Organism: Brachypetersius altus; assembly: GCA_037974465.1. Taxonomy (NCBI): domain Eukaryota; kingdom Metazoa; phylum Chordata; class Actinopteri; order Characiformes; family Alestidae; genus Brachypetersius; species Brachypetersius altus. Next base: position 1,989 of record JBBPDB010030348.1, on the reverse strand, counting down.
TGACACATTGAAGGAGTACCACTGCTTTGCATGTAAACAAGTAAATAAGAATGTTTTGTAAATAGTTAAGTATTAATAATTTCATTAATAGTATAAAGCTAGTTTATTTTGTTATTTATATGTGAATAAATTTGATTGTTTTGAAATCGATTCAAATGTGATGTTTTTCCTAATGTTTACCATCCAAAGCTTATAGATGTACAGTGCTCAGCATAAATGAGTACACCCCCTTTGAAAAGTAAGATTTTAATCAGTAGCTCAATGAACATTAAAACACTTTTGTAACTCCATAACATCAAATTAAGGTTAAAAGCATAACTTAGATCACACAGTTAGTTTGAGTAAACACCTCGCAACAAAAACTATTACATCTAGTATTTTGTATGACCACCATGATTTTCAAGCACAGCACCAAGTCTTCTAGGCATGGAATATACAAGTTGGCGAAATGTTGCAACTATTGAAGAACAGCCTTTTTTAGAGCCTGGAAGGAGCTGATCGACTGGGATCAGATCAGGAGTCATGCTTGTCCATTCAATCACCTTCACCCTGTTCTTCTTCAGAAATGTGTGTTTTGGATCATTGTAGTGACGGAGTGATAGTAGCAGCAGCTCCCCGACACCAGCGGCACTAATGCAGCCCAACATAAGGACACTGCCACCTCCATCTTCCACTGGAAACACACAGAAAAGCTTTAGCAGAGAGGTCACCATTATTGATGGCTGGCATCAGAATATGTGGCCCTGTTGTATCTCTCTAAAAATTGTATTGACAACATTAATTTTTCTACAGATAACAACCTAGTGTTTCAGTATATCATACAGAGAACAAACTTTGGGTCTGAAAAATTGTACTGAGGGATTACTCAGTGTAGAGACCTCTAAAATATGAGTAATATAATTTATGTAATTATTACTGGATACTGTATATTGTAATCCTGTTTTGGTTCTGGTAATTAATTTAACTACATTTACCAGCATGCCTTAGAGTTTAAATTCAGCCAATGGTTGTTTGTATATGTTTTTTTTTTTGTTTTGTTTTTTTGCCCGCGAAAGCGGACGCGCTCGTACGGAGCCCGCAGCGTCACCTGCAGGAAAAAAAAAAAAAATCCGTGGCCACGGATTTGCAATCCGTTCCCTCAGTTTATAAACCGTACCCACGAATTCTTAAACTGTTCCCTCGGTTTAACAAATCGTGCCCACGGATTAATAAACTGTACTCACGAATTTCCAATCTGTGCGCTCAAATTTTGTAAACCGAACGTTCGGTTTTTTAATCCGTACCCACAGATTCATAATCCGTGCGCATGCTTTCGCAATCTGTTCCCACGGGACTGAAAACTGTACTCATTGGATTCATTTTAGAAGAATAGCAAACTCCCAGGTACGTGTTAATGAATCTAATTGTATATTGTTTTATTGTGTATTATTAAGTGGAAAACATCAGATTGTTTTAACTGTATGCGTGCAGTGATTCTAGCGGGTACATGGTGGAATACAGAAATGTAATAAGAATGATGTGTATCAAAATCTTGTTTATTTGTCATGATCTTAGCTCTTTATTATTATATGACAAACAGTTTATACTAATTGTTTTGTTCCTCTTTGTAAGGATACAAGTTTATTCGAAATGCCTAAATGTAATAATAAAAATAGTAATAATTAAATAACAACCACAACAATAATACAAATAATAGTATTTATTACTATTTTTTATCAACATTATTTTTTTTTTTATAATTCTAAGTGAGTGCACTTAAGACAGTATGTTTTTCATAAAATAATTCATGAATGCTTTATTTTAAATAACCTATTAAATAACATTGACTCTCTCTCTCTCTATCTGTCTACCTTTAGGCTTCCATCCACTTTAAGCTCACATCATTTATTCCTTACCTTATAGGATGGATAGATTTGGACTAATTCAACATTACTTTGACCTGGGTCTAAAGTATGATGAAATCCTTCGTATTTTAAGTGTTAAACATGG
>JBBPDB010030292.1:0-11884 GCA_037974465.1 Brachypetersius altus | reverse complement strand
AGGCGCTGATCAGTATACTGGTGGTGCTGAATGCTGAGTGGGCGGAGCTCCTTTATCTAGGCTCCTTGTATCTTTAGATACTTTGCAGCCTTTCAGAGAAACATTTGTTCACATTTATTTCATTTAATTTCCTCAGTATGACACATATCAGACAGTCTGACAGGAATAAAAGAGTACTTTTGCTCCAACAATGAGATTCAAAGAGAAATATGAAGAAATGAGGGGTGGCTTTTGTACAGCACTGTATTGAATGGGTTTTTGCCTTACTACAGGTGACAAAGGTCAGCCTGGGCCTCCAGGGGTCCCTGGAATAGGCCTGAATGGGCAACCTGGATTGATTGGACCACCAGGAATACCAGGAACAAAGGTCAAAAACTGATTTTCAGAATTCTCACAAATTATTTTATATAGAGGTGTAAAGAAGAAACTGTAAAGTGTAAAGAAGAGACCATCGGCTCATTAAAAACCCCTTTTTGTGTTGAAGTTTGGGGTCAGCAGGATCCAGAGCCAAGGTCAAGAAACCTTGTACAAGACCATTAAGCATCACCAGTATGAATTGTTAATTTGGCTGAACATTTTAATTTCACTGCTAATCTGTTTGTAGGGTGAAGATGGATATGGACCACCAGGACCAGAAGGTCCTGCAGGGCCTCCAGGTGGGCCAGGTGATGCAGGTCCTCCAGGAGATCCAGGAATCCCTGGTTTGCCTGGACGACCAGGACCACCCGGAGGTCCAGGGGGGCTTGGCCCAAAAGGTAAAGAACCAATAAGCGTCTTCATGAGCTGAGCAGTTTATTTTCCAAAGTATTCATCATACTGGAGTAATAAAACTTACAGACACTGTCCATTCATACTGGATAAGAATGGCTTTATAATTGGCAATTTATTACCCAAACAATCTTCTCTTCTCGTCCATTTTCATAGATCAGTGACAAGAAATAACAAAATATATTTTTACTGTCAGACTGTAAAAACTACACACACTGTAGATTCATACTGTACATAAATCACGACACAATAATTACTGTCAGACTGTAAAAACTGAAAGTAATGCCACAATTAGTACTGTAAAAACTGCACACTCTGTAGATTCATACTGGATTACAAATACTCCGCAATTACTCAAAAATCATAATTTTTGACTTCATATTTTGTTATTTTTCTTAGATGAGTAAAAAAAATAATTATATGCTAAGGGTGAAGACTTATCATGTGATTCTGGCACAGGAGATAAAGGCTTAGTGGGTGAACGAGGCCAACCTGGTGCACCCAGTGACTGCAGGGCAACGATTGGTCCACCAGGTGATCCAGGAATTAATGGCCAAACAGGACCCCCAGGTTAGTCTATGTTTCTAAACTGTATTACCATGAAGTTGCTTAGTCATGAGTACCTTAGGAAAGATTCATACTGAATAAAAATCACTCCACAATTAGCCCATTCCTGTAAAACTACACAATGCAGATTCATACTGGATTAAAATCACTATAATTACTGTAAAACTACACAATACAGATTCATACTGGATGAAAATCACTATAATTACTGTAAAACTACACAATGCAGATTCATACTGGATTAAAATCACTATAATTACTGTAAAACTACACACTGCAGGTTCATACTGGATTAAAATCACTATTACTGTAAAACTACACACTGCAGGTTCATACTGGATTAAAATCACTATTACTGTAAAACTACACACTGCAGATTCATACTGGATTAAAATGGCAACATAGTTATTACTGTAAAAACATAATGCTGCAGATTCACACTGTGTTAAAACTCTTTCACAGTTATAATTACACACTACAGATTCATACCGGATTAAAATCACTGATCTCCTCAGTAAACTGCTGCGTGTGAAATCGCATACTACCTGAGTAGGTACTACATTTGAATTTGAACGCACTGCTCTACCGTTAAAACAGTACGTTCTATATACCATGAATGAGGGCAGTATGAATGGAATTCGGACGTAATACGTCCGCTGTGTTGATGTTGTCACGTGTCATGTGTCGTCACAACAATGGCATTATTCTTTACCTTTACAGAGAGTATTTTCTCACAAGTGTAATTTAACCACAATGAACAACAATTTCCTTAAGGTACTTACACTTGAAAAGAGTCGCGTCTCCGTTTTGAATATGACGCCATCTCTCCCGCTGCCTTATGGGAGAGTGCAGTGTCCATCGAATGCCTACTACAGAATTTGGCTGTAGGTCATCCGGGTACTTCTCGCCTACTGTTTTTCGAATACTATGAATTCGGACATACTACTCACCTCGCATACTGTTTTTCGCATAATATATAGCAGGGAAGTATGCAATTACGGACACAGCGTTAATCTCCCCATGTACAAAAATCACAAACTGACTTGGGTTTTACACATATGGACTCATTTTCTAGGACCAAATGGAGAGAAAGGAAACCGAGGGAGTCCTGGTGTCCCAGGCTTTGGTCTGCCTGGTGCTCCTGGATATCCTGGCACACCTGGATCTTCAGTGCCAGGGTCACCTGGGCTTCCTGGAGAACAGGGTTTCAAAGGAACACCTGGACTTCCTGGAGTTCAAGGTAAGGCCTGATGGAACGCCTGTGTCAGTAGTGTGACAGAAGTCTAAAACTCATTTTTTTTCTGTTATCCTCTCACAGGACCCACTGGAGACCCAGGGTTACCTGGGACATCACCCCAGGGTCCAACTGGTGCTGCTGGACCACCCGGACCACCTGGACCTAAAGGTCAGGCATTAATACAAACAGGCAAATGACACTCGCTGTAGTGAAGTTCACCTTGTTTAGACAAGATGGTTTTAGGTGTTTTACAGAGCAGTTCGTAAACTCAAGTTTCAGAAATGGTGGTGGTTTTAAAAAGTTTTAAAAAGTTGGACCTCGCTTGACCAGTCAGCTTGTACTAAAATAAAAACCAAACAAACATTAACATTTACATCTATGGCATTTAGCTGACGCTCTTATCCAGAGTGACGTACATCAGTGCTTATTCCACGACTCTTTCTTACCTGAAAAACAGCTTAAATCTGAGTCAACTATTTAACTAAGATACTGCAGTCAGAGCATCTATACAACTGTCCAAATAATAACTAGCCAACGCCTCACCCAACAATACATAAGCCCTGGAGAAGAACAATGTAAGTCAAAGAATTTTTTTTTTTTTAATAAGAAATAATTAAACAGTAGGAAAGAGACAGAGTTAGTCGCCAAAGTGCTCCTTGAAAAGGTGGATCTTCAGGCGAAGACCGTGAAGGACTCTGCCGTATTGTGACTTACTCACAGTCCTTATAACTTCAGCAGAGATGAAAGGGGCTGTTGGTTGAATAGGTAGATATATAAAAATATATTGTTTTTACGAAAACACAGAAACCATGTAACTGAAAATGAGCTTGGGCAAACATATATCACATACATCAAACTCTTTTAATTCAAGACAGTGTTTCCCACATTTGCCTGGCTTGTCTTGGTCACAGGCAAGGGGGGCTTCAAGGAAAAAAGGCTGTTAACCACTGGGTTAGATGGTTGTTAGGATTAGGCAATAAAAGGCCATACATTTGCAAAGTGCACAGTGGAGTCTAGTTATCAAATTCCACAAAATAAGAGTGCTGACCTGAGATCAGTTCCTGCTGGGCAGGTTTTAGCTGGAATTATCCAGGTAAATGAGCAGCTGGTTCTAAATAGGCCTGGCATTCTAACTGTAACATTTGTGCATTTTATTCAAGGCTTTCAAGTGCCCCTTTCTAATAAAATGTAGATTAAAAATGAATGAATGTATGGCGATGTTTGATCACGAGAGGACAAGGTCATGAACTTGGTTAATTTGCATCACTTGGTACAAAGAATGTATTGCAAGTACCAGTGAAACAAGTACAGATGTATAGAAAAGGTACAGTTTTAAATGCAAAATGTAAAACGTGTATAAAATCAAGAAGAGACCTTTAAACGCACTAAACTCTAAACTAAACTGAAGAAACTATCTGTCCCAGTTCAAGACAGGATCCTCCAAAGATTCTGATAGAGTCTTCCTGACAGTACAGTAAGGTGTGCTCGGTACAGGAGATTAAGCTCCCATGGGATAGATGATGTCATGGGAATCTTGGCAGTGGACTGTCCCACATTCACTGCTTTGAGGCACTTTATCACAAGCGCATGCTGTGGGACAGTGCATGGTGTATTTGTTTTGTCGGAGGGATTCCCCCGAAAAGTCTCGTTTTTCAGAGAAGACCCCATTTTTGGGAAGTAAATAATATCTGTAAATTCTTGGATTTGTTTTCTTAGTGATATCTCAGTAAGTGTAGCACTACATAGCCACTGGTCAGGCATTCAGGAGCTAATGAACCAGACATCATAAAGTGACAAAAGAATCAACCAATCACTTTAATTTAAAATGGGTGGGAGCAATTTTGTGAAGAGAAACATTACTGTGGTTCTCCACCAAACATTCTCCAGCATTGTTGTTATTATTATTAGTAGTAGTATTATAATAGTAGTAGTGTGAGTGCTATCATTAAAACAAATAAACAAAAAGTGTATCTAGCATGATCATTGTTGACGATTTTGCATTGTATTTGTATTGAATGCCCTATTCCCATGATCACACACCCACAATCACCCAAAGCACATGGTCAAGCCTCTCTCTCACACTGCACTCACAGCAGTCTGCAGCAGCAGAGGGAAGTGGGGTATGTGGTGAGCGCTGTCTGGCACTGGACGGAGCCAGCTGTGCAAACAGGCAGCCGTGATGTCAGGGCCACTGGGGATTGTGGGTACGACTGGTACAGACAGACTTTGATGTTGGTTTTCATGGTAGTCTTGAGAGAGGGTGTGGAAGTTGGGACACATGATGAGGGACAGAAGCAAGCCAGGCTTTCCCAATCTGGGAACAGGCAACAATCACCACCTCCTGTAAGTGAGTGCAGATCATCTCAAGAAGAAGGACAAGACATAGGACGCAACTGTCAGCAATAGCATGTGTGCCTTTGCAATCAGTGGTGCTGCTGTAGCCTCCAAGCTAAATGCAGAAACGTTGCTGGTGCCTGAAGCAGAAATATGTGCAAAATATGTCTGGGATGCTCTGTGAGAATGTCAGCCAGGCCTGATTTCGCACGGGAGGAGCGAGAATTTACTGAGCGATGGTGGGAGGGAAGGAGGTGGAATAAGGCTGGTGGGAAAGCGCACGAGGAAGAAAGGCATCTCACATCAGGTTCTCCAGACTGCCTGGGAGGATTTGGCTTGAACTCTGCTGTTAAATGCTGCAGGTGCACAAGCGGCCTTCCCTCCCTCCTTCCGGTCTTTCACCCCCATCTCAGCCTGGGGTGAAAAAAAGAAAGAAAACATCGCTCCGGGAGGTTGCCAGGGTGACAGCGCCAGATGTGCCGAGTCATACCAACCAACGTGTCAGGGATCAAACAGACGGGGGAATGTGAAAGGGAAGGCGGGAGAGGGAGTAAAAGGTGTAAAGAAATGTTGAGCCGAAGGAGTTGGCACAATAATAAAAGTCGGCTTTGCTCACAACTCCATATTTTCTGCTCATATGCTTTACCTTGCCCCCGCCCCCATATATACCATAGTCAAAACTAACTTTTAGCAGTTTGCAGTTTATAATGATTTATATTTTTATTTGTAATGTAAGTCATTCAACTTCAAGTTCAACAAAGCAACATAAAGTTATTTATAACACTACATAACTTTCACTAGATCAGTTTACATAGTTCACACAGCTTAGAAACGCAACTGAACTCTTACGGCATAAGACTCAGTTCCATTCAAGTTCATTAACTAGGAGAACAATATTACGTCTCACTGTGTACTCTATATAAATGGCAATAAAGCTTTACTTACTTACTAATTTAGTTTGATCCTGATGTACTTGCGTAGACCTAGATCATCACTGCAAAAATTGTTTTAAAATTTATATGATTTCTAACAGTAAGTTAACTGAATAGCAAACCTTTGCTTTAACACACTGTTAGCTTATTATTTGAAACTTGACTAACTCCAAATTTTAGAACAGTTTAATATTTTTACACCAATAACATTTGTTTTAACAACGGAACTGTAACGGCTGAGGGGCACGGCCCAAAACTGAGAGCAGGGATCCATGCAGAAGTGACTTTATTTACAAACTAAAAAAAACTGAAAACTACAAAACAAAACCAGGCACAGGGGCCATCAGGACCAGGAACCAGAATAACAGGATAACAGACTAGGAACGAACGTGCAAACATGAGGTCCAAAAATGAGGTGTATGTGAGGCGATGGACAGATGGTGAGGACTAACACAAACAGACTTAAATACAGAACCAAATTAGAGGGCAAAACACAAACAGATGAAAAACAGAATACATGTGATACAGAACTGAAAGTCAAAATAAAAGTCCCAAAAACAAGAACAAAAACAGAACCAAAAACAGAAAAGCAGCGGCCTCTACCGGCCGCTGACCAGACCGTTACAAGAACAATAATCTGTGTGATACATGTGTAATTAATTGTGACTCAATTAATTCAAAGTTAATTCAAAGTTACTTACTTTTTTAAAACAAAAATAAGTTAAAATAATTAAGCAAAACTTAATCATGTAAAAACAATTTTTTGGATAGGGTAAGTACAAAGGTACGGTTTACCACCAAGGCTAGGTTTAGATTTTGGTTTGAGGTTAAGGTTAGGGTTAGGCCAATTTGATATTTTTAGCAGGATTTTTTTCCCACAGTGGTGCAGTGGTTTAGCATTATCACCCCGCATCAAGGTCTTGGGTTCCAGTCCCTAGCCAGGGGCAGCCTGTGTCCTTCCTGTGAAGCAAAAAAAATTCAGTTCATTAAATGTATTTAAAATGAATTAAATTATGACATCATTTTGACTCATTTTGACCCAGTTTCAATTAGCAAAACTGCATTTGACAAAAAAGGCCATGTATGAACAGTTTCTGTGGTCATGTTTTAATTTTAATCAGCTGATGGACATATTCACATTATCCTGCAGGCACAACATTGCATAGCATTCTGCGAGCTAATACGCACATTTTTAGTCCCTTGTTGCAGCCAAATGCATTTTGGAAAGTTTGAAGATTCTGTAAAGTCTGGGGAAGGTCCAACATAGTTTATACTCTGAGGCGAACTGAAGAATTTCAGGCAGTAATCACCAGCAAACAGGACTGGAATCAGTCCCGATTCATTCTGCTCAGCCAGCTGAAGAGCCTGTTCAACTCGTAACGGGCACTGAAAGTTGATATATCTCACTTTTTTAGAAAAGCCAGTAAATATGTGTGGAATTCTCATTGCTCGGGATCTTACAGTCAAATGTTAAAAACCATTCAAGTGTGCTCAGTTACGATTGAAACAAAGGTTCAGTTTAGAAAACAAAGGTACAGGGACGACCAGTATGTCAGTGGATCAATAACATCCTGGTTATGTGTTTACATTGATAAAAAAATAAAACATCACAAATAGCATCAATAAGCAAAATAAGTAACATTTTAGCTAGGAATGAAGAAAGCCCTGGTACTTGTCTGTTAAAGCCTCCTGGCTGCTGGACTGAAAATATGAACAGAGGGGGGTATCTTGAGCATAACACAGTTTGTGTGATGCGCTGGTCTACTTCAAGCTCAGGAACACCCACATCCTGTTGTGCAAGTGGTTCAAGTGTTCGTGCTTTGTTGGGCTTGGTTGGATTCTAGGCCATCTAGACCAAACTACAAAGCTGGTGTTTATTATTTTTAATGGCAACTATAATGGAGAAATATTAAAAAGAAGCATAACTATTTTGGACAGTTGTGGTAGACTCACGGGGAAGGCTGGCTGGGGTGAGTTGGTGGGTACTGTGAGCTTCCCAATATCTTTATGAAATAGAATGTTCTGAAGCAAACTAAGTAGACGCATAACCTGGTGATGATCTTAAAAATGTGATTCTCTATCTTGGCAGATCGTGAGCATGCTCAAACTTGATAAAGAGGTTTGCTTATGTTTCCGTGATGTTTAGCATTGCGGTATGCTCTAAATACACATTCCATCACGTGAAAAACTACATTATGGATGGGATAATGATCACTACAAAGAAACCACAGGATCCAAAACGGAATGCTAACAGTTGCTTAAGCATGCCCATGTATGCCCACAAAAAACTGCAGAAAGGCTGAAAGGCATTTAAGTGGAGGGCAACTGGACTTTTTCAGCATTACCATTACATATTTGGCTTTGGGCTTGTTACTTGAGTGGAAAATACTGCAAGAAAGCACACGCAATCACTGCAAGAGCTTATTCAGAATGAAAACAGACAGTAACTAGACACATTGTGCAAATACAGTCCTTAAGACACTCAATGTAACGTCTCACTTCTTACAATTGGATGCCAGCATCAACATCCTGACAGGAAGTCAACCGGCTCCATATGTAAAAATAAACCAAGCAGTTGTGCTGAATAAAAGGGAAAGTATTAGTCAGGTGTGTATTTTCAGTGCTCAGACCACACACCGTGTGGACAACAGTGAAAGTGAGATGAAAAATGCAGTATCTCTTACTTTGCCTCCATATTTGTGCTCCCTACTAGTTGAGCACAGTGCCTGAAACCAGTGTAATACAACTGAACTGGCACTCACCACAATATACGACCAGTCATCATAACTTCCAGCAGTATGAGCTAAACGGGCTGACGTTAGGGGGATTTCTCCCTTATAAAAGGTGTGTGTGTGTGTGTATGTGTGTGTATGTGCCTGTTCATTTTTGTTCAGTCTTTCAGGGAGATGAAAATTCCACACTGCATCTATGGAAACAGATACGCTAGGCTAGCAAGTTGACGTGCTGATTAGCAACACAGCCATAGGAATGAATGACACCACTGAACACACAAAAACAGAGCAGGTTTCAATATAGATCAGCAGGAGATCAGGGATAACTGTGGTAAAGCTTTATAGGAGTCTAATGCCTTTTACATATAACGGAACTGACTGGTCAAGTTTCCTCCTCCGGTGACTCAAGAGTTTAAAGAATCACTTCTTTTACAGCTGAGTGACATTAAAAGCTGATGAAAACGGGGAATTTGCCCATCTCAGCTGGGAAGGGGGCAAATAAAGTTGAAGTGGTCACCAATGACACGTAAGTGAGGAAAGAGTGACCTTTACCCACAGTCATTGTGGTCAATGAGCCAGACATCCACCTGCCCAGTTCAGATTTCCAGGCACCATTAAAAGACAAATAGCATTTCAGTTAGAACAACACACACGTCAAGACAGCAACCAATGATTCAGGTCAGTAAAGTGGAGCTCCAGTAGTTAAAAGGAGTGGGTTGCTTTCATTAGGGAGCGTAGAGTAACTGGTAATGAGGCTGGCATGTTTTGTAAGATGCTGACTGCTGGATGTTTTTTTTTCTTTTTTGAGAGGGGGTAGGGGTTGCGGTTCCATAGGGACTTTCAGAGGATGTTATTCATATGATGGCTAGGGTTTAAGACCCTTGTGTCTACTTGGCAAGCTGTGTTTTTTTCTTTTTAGTAGAATTAGAAGTATAGGCTACATATGATTATACTCACATCTGAAACTGATGACATTTAAAGACCGAACCTAAAAAAAAAAGATGCTCTTGCCATGTTCGCCACGGAGAAGGAGGCGCAGACACAGGTTTCCATTCTTTCAAATGTTTTATTTATAAAAACAAAGCAGGCATGAGAGCCACAACACAAGAACCTGAAGACACACTTACAACTCACACAAAGAACGGGTAGATGAAGGTGAACCAACATCTGAGTCCACCACAGAAGGAACTGAAAACCCAAAAACTAAACACGGTTTAGTGAGTTCTCACACAGGAACCAGTGAGAGCTCAATCATTTAGCTTAAACACTGGCCTAAAGCAGCCGCTGACCAGGAACGTCACAGCCTCCCCACCCAACCCCACTCACCGCCAAACAGCGTAACATGTGGACCCCGTGAGCCCCTCACGGCCGGCCTCCGATGGGTGCTCCTCTGGCCCGACTTTGGTGCAGCTCCTCAGGCCCGTGTGGGTCCCACTCCTCCACTCCCATGATGCTCCTGCTGGTGATGCGCCTCTGTGTCCACCAGGTAGAAGCCCACCTACAGGTCCCTCTAGTGGCCCCCTAAAATATTCCTGTAATAATGTACTCCTAACTCCTTTCCGTCGCCTTCGAAATTCACTTAACTGTAAATTACCTATCTGTAGTATATGCACATTTGTGTATATAGTGTATTGTATTTCATATTGAGGTTATTCTGCAGATTTTTGCTTGGATTTATTAGACGATATATTTATATTGTTCTTGTCTTGTGACTCTATGTGCCATTGAAGTCCTAACATCAGCAATATCCTCTGAGGTCAATAAAGTTTTCTGAATCTGGTTCTCATCAATTACTGTTGACAAAAACCCACCGGTTTAACATGCAGTGAAGGAAATAGTTCCTTTGACTATATATGCACCTCTGTTATGTTCAACCTGACCTTAAGCTTCCTGTGAAATTTCCAAACCCCAATTGGGGGTGCAGGATTTCCAGTGTCTTTAATTTCATTTTCAGTTTTTATTCAAACCTCAGTCTCTTTAAATGGTCATTCTACATAGCTGAGGATACCAATCTATTTCATTGTCATAACACTCCTCTGCTATGATTATTGCACACATGACAAATATAACTGACTGTGGGAGTAATCAAAATTCAACACCAGCACTGAGAAAAAGAAAATGCAAACTTTTGAACAGCTATTCATAAGATGCAGAGCTTTTTTTTCAACTACATTTGAGATTTAAACATACATATCCAAACAGAAGGAATCTTGCTCAAATTTTGGGAAAAAAAATCTACCTAAATGCCTAATTGAGAGGAATAAATGTCTAAATAACAGGCTGACTCATATCTATACAGTATATATATATATATATATATATATATAGTAAATGTAAGTACAGAGAGGTTTGCATCTTGATCAGCCTGTCCTGATATGAAAGAGCTATAAAAAAAACCCTTAGGTTTTGAGTGGATCTTTCATATATATACCATCAGTTCAGGGCCACCATGTCTATTCAAGCTGGACAGGGACATGTTCCCCACCAGCTTTTTGATATTGCGTATTATGATTGCAGCCGAGGCAAAGAGGACCCAGAAAATTAGAAACTTGGAGAGGGTTTGGGATTCCTTTTGGAGTTTAACAGATAGACACTTGGCTGTTATTGTTCTTCCCACTATGTGTGGCTACAGGTTGTAGGTACTTAAGCCAGTGGTGATGAGCAGGAGGGTGAGCCGTTTGGAAAATAGGTTACTACAGTCTGTCCTTTTACTGGCAATGGAGCAGACTATATGTCAGCACTCTCTCATCTGTCTTCAAGCTTAATCCACTGCTATGACCCTGCCATGAAAGCATTTGTCAGAAAATAAACAGGGGACCATGTTTATGACCACATGAAGCGTATGACTGACATTTGACTATAACTGTCATCTAAAAGCTTTAGAAAACAGTTGCCTTGTGGAGAGAAGTTGTCCTAATTTTTTTTATGTCACCATAAAGTTGTCATTACCCAAAGTTTATACACATCCAGTCAAGTGAAATACCTAAGTGGTTCTATGTATAGAAATATATTTCAAACAAAAAGACAGTAAGTTGGTTCAGAGCGAGTTTTGCAGCTGAGTTAGTGTTTTAGATCAGCTGCTAACACACTGCTATTCTACTGAGATGCTGGCATTCTATAACTCCACAGTGTTTTCCCACTGTTACCAAACCGTTGGAACCAGAAAACTGCTACATCTGTCACTGATCTAGGTAGAAAGTTGAAGTTGAAGTTGAAGTTTATGGTCATATGTACAGAGTACAGAGCACAATGAAATTCTTACTTGAACACCCTCTTCACAGATAGAACATAAAGACATAAAAGACATGAAAGAC
>JBBPDB010030254.1:0-11887 GCA_037974465.1 Brachypetersius altus | reverse complement strand
ATAGTGATGTTACTCCTGTATAGACTGGACTGGAATTCATGCAGCTCCTTTTCTTTGGTATAAGCAGGTAAATACAGTAATAAAGTCATATGATTTACAGTAATGAAAGAGGGCGTAGAGTTTAGAGTGTCCCGTTAAAACCTAAATATTGAATCAAAAACTCTCTGATTGTTTAACACCGGGGAGCCAAAACTTTTGCACACCAACTGGAATTGTGACAACGAGACACACCATTCATGTGGACACGAATTCAGAGCGTTGACTGAACCTTGTGTCAACTCTGGTCTGTGACCTGCTGAGGCGGGAAGGAAGCTGTGGTTTGAACAGTAAAGATAAATATATTTCTATTCATCACATACAGGCTACAATCACATTGACACACACACACACACACACACACACACTGACACACATACACACACACACACACACACACACACACACACATTGACACACACACACACACACACACACTTTACTAGCTTATTAAGGTGTCAGCTGACCTCATAACAGTAAAAAAGTAAATCAATAAGTAATCAAATGCAAAGGAATACATTTAAAAATGTAACTTTAGTGTATAAATGAGAGATGTTGAGGCATCTGTCCATTGACTTCTATTATAAGAGAGTTTAGAGTGTCCCTTTAAAACATCTGTCCATTGACTTCTATTATAAATTAATTTCTATACTTGCTGGCAAGCAAGGACACATTAGCACAGCATGCTATCAGAAGCCGCTGTGTTTGAGAGATATGGCTTTGATAAATGTGATATTTGCACCTTCAGAAACCCTGATGTGTGTGTGAGGTAAACACAGATACGGTATACATACACTGTACATGCAGTAGGATGTAAATATCAGGTCTCTTTATTATAGCTTTATCTCAGGTGGGGGACGTGGGGGGCAGTGAGTGGTGTTTCTGATAAACTGGCAAGTAAGTGGAAGCACAAGGTGGACGTTTCTAGTAAAGTGCCAACAGGAGAGGAGGCGGAGTCACAACAGAGAGATTCCCTTCCAAGTTTCCAGCTAAAGGAATCATATCCATCTATGAAATGTTCATTATGTTGCTTAGCAACTGCAGCCTGTTGTTGAGGACCAGGTGGATGAATAATTTATTGTGCTTATTACTATTAAATTAAATATTTGCTCATCATCGGTCTATTGTATCAAATTGTGTTTTGTGGTTGTTTTATTTAAGCAGTAATACACTGTAGACCAAGTGTACATAATTACATTTTGATTGCATTTTATTATAGACTCTTTCCAATACATGGCAGAAGTTAAATATGCTGTGACCAAGCAGACGTTCGCTTTTCCACAATTTAAAGCAACCCATCTCCAGGGAAACTTTCAGATGGAGCTCACCAGTGAGAAAATGGCTCACCCTGTAATGTTTTACCCAATTTGGGGTTAAAGATTAGCCTTGTGGGATGAAACATCACAGAGAGCATAACTCCCAGCTTATTCAGTGACTGGTAGATGCAGCCCTAGCTCCTATTTAAAGTGTTTTGAAGTTTTTGGGCTGTTTGACACCTCAAAAATTCAATAAAACTTTTTAAAACTGCTCAATTTTGGTAATAATCAACAGAAAGGCTTCGAAGCTGCATAAGACTTGCATAACCAGTAACAGTGGTGTTACGTAGCTTTATGAATGCAGTCCTTCAGTAAAGTGTTGCTGAAGTTTGCAGAGATTTAATGAAGTCAGGTTACTTATTTTAGTAAGACTTTACAGAAGGCGGCATTCATAAGACTACATGACAGCTACACAAACAAGCATCACTTGCTGTGATGACAACGGATGCTTTTTGAATAAACCTTTATAAAGCATTTCTAGAAAGTGTTATAAGGCTACATAAGACTAATATTAATTAGTAATTACTAATAGTACATAGTAATGAAAGTGTAAAATAGCCTTATGAATGCTGCTTCAGTAAAGTGATGCTGAAATAAGTAACCTGACTTCCTCAAACCTTTGCAAACCTCAGCAACCCTGTACTGAAGGACAGCATTCATAAGGCTACATAACACCTACATAAGGCTTTGATGACAGCTGACATAAACTTGCAATAGCCTTTATAAAAGCTCAGTTTTCATGAACACTGCTAACGTCATTCACTTCTGCCAGTAAACCCTGTTGGCATAGGCCTTTATAAATATCTATGTAGGTTTATTTTTAAGACTTTTATGTAGGTCATAAAACTTTTATGTAGGTGTTATGTAGCCTTTTGACTGTTGTCTTCAGTAAAATGTTGCCAGAACAAGTAACCTGGCTTCCTTAACCCTCTGCAAACTTCAGCAACACTTTAATGAAAGGTAGCATTCATAATGGCACATAACACCAACATAAGACCTTCAATGCAACTGACATAAACATACATAAAGGCTTATTCCAACAGACACATTATCAAACGTGGCTTTTATCACTCAACAGCTTCTATGACAACTGTTGCTTCTTATAATATTTATGTAGGTTTATGTCAATGTCATGAAAATGTATGTGCTATGTAGTTTTGTGAATGTTGTTCTTCGGTAAAGCATTGTTGAAGATCGCAGAGGTTTAAGGAAGTCAGGTTACATATTTTTGAAATACTTCACTGAATGCAGCATTCACAAGGCTACATGTTATGTAGGTGTTATGATGCCTTATAACTAGGGATGCACCAATTGTAGTTTTCTTGGCCGATTCTGATTATCGATTTTTTTGTGAGTATGATCGGCCGATACCGATTTTTCCGATACCGATTTTTTCCCCATATAGCAGAAAATTAGAGCTGCTGCATTTTTTGTGACAATGACACAAAAAATGGGTTTCAACTTTTTTTAATGTAACGTGGTAGTTACTTTCCCTGTTTACTGGTTACCTTTATAATAGTGACATATGATAGAGGCAGCTCTACAGCAAATACAACAAAAATCTAATTTTCTTTAATATAAAGCTTTTTTTTCAGAACAAATTTTATTTACAAATTTAAATAAATCAAATGTAATACATAAACAAATAAATAAACCCCCAAAAAAGATCGGTTTGAAATCGGCAATACGTGCGAGTGATCAATCGATCAGGCCAAAAATCGTCCGTTTCCGATCACTGGCTGATCGATCGGTGCATCCCTACTTATAACCTTTTCTGTAAACCCTTCAAAAAGGCTTATTCCAACAAGCATCAGCTATTCTAAGAGCTGCTTATGTCACCTTAGGAAGTGCCGCTTTTTGGACTGTCTTATGAAGGCTTATGAAGGTTTAATGTAGCCTTATGAACACTCCAGTGAAGTGCTGCCCTTAAGCCTTAAACCTTTTTATAGTGCATTCTCAGTTCCTTCCTTTGGAACCTTTGAGTTGGATGTTTTTTTTATTTTATTTTATGTTTTGTAAATAAGATGGTGGCACATATAAGATCATTCTAAAGCTTTAGGTAAAGTTTCCAGGTAAAGTGCATCTAACCATTTAGGAGCCTGTGTGAATGTTGTACCACCCACAGGTGTGCCCATCGTTGTCCTGTCCACTGAGAAACATTCAGTGTAGGTGCTAGGTAGGTGGAACCAAAGAAGTCATTGTTGTTGCAGTTTACTGACCTGCTGTGTTTCTGTTCAGGTGCGTTCCTGATCCCGTACCTCATAGCGCTTGTGTTTGAGGGTCTACCACTACTTCACATGGAGCTGGCCATCGGGCAGAGGCTGCGAACGGGCAGTATCGGCGTCTGGACCTCGATCTCTCCTTATCTCGTGGGAGTGGGTGGGTGATTTCAGTATTCCTGAAGGACAGTGTCCTAAACCCTGAGCAGTTCCTGAAGGGCTGAGCTCCCCTACAGAACCACAGAGGAACCTCTGAGAGCATCTAGCATCTACTAGCATAGGAACCACAAGCCTGAAATCAGCTTCTTATTTGAATTATCCACCTGAAATGGAGCAGCAGTAACATTCTGGCATCTACATAAGCCTTTAATGACAACTGACAAACCTGTGGAAACATTTAAAGAGATCACAGGCAGGGGAGAAATGAAATTAAAATGTTCTAAAGAAGGAATAAGCCTTCGTAAACGTGTATGTAGGTTTATGTCAGTGGTGATGCTGCCTTATGGCTTTTCCCTGTCTCCTGGCTTTCTGTAATGTTCTGACTTCCTCCGGTTTTCTTGTCTATGTTGTTGTTTACCCTCTCAATGTACCTTTGTTTTTGTGTCTGTACTGCATGTGAGAAGGGTGGTGGTGTCCTAGTGGGTGGGGTAGTTGCCTCTGGACCAAGAGGTCATGGGTTCGAAACCTAACTTCAGCACCACCACTGGGTTCCTAAGCAAGACCTTTTGCTCCAGGGAGACTGCCGCCTATGGTTAGAGAATGGAACCCACTTTAGATAAAAGCATCTGATAAATGCGATAAATGTAAGAATGTGTCATTTGGGTTTTAGCTCCGCCTTTAGCCCCGCCCCCTTGTTATCCTGTTCACCTGTCAAATGTTTAGAAGCCCCATTCCCTGTAAATTTCTTGTGAAACTCTTAGTTAATGGAGGTTCTTCCTGTTTAAAATTCTTGCTGTTTTGCTTGTGCTTTTGATAACCTTGTTTGTGTTTCCCCTCGTTTTGTTTGTGCTTTTGTTGCTTGTCTTATTTTGCATGAAAGCTTTTGGCTCCTGCGACTATATCTTGTCTGCCTCGACACATTGCACTCATAACAGCAACAAACCTGCATCACTAATGGTGGAACGAAAAACTTGAATGAGAAGCTGATAAAGGAGAAGAGTCAGAAACGAAGGGCTAAGATGGAGCTGAGAGAAGTGTAGATAACTCCACTCACTGAAAGACTGGAGGTTTGTGTGTGCAGGTGTGGCTTCCATGACCGTGTCGTTCCTGGTGGGGCTGTTTTATAACACCATCCTGGCCTGGGTTCTGTGGTACTTCTTCCACTCCTTCCAGAACCCTCTGCCCTGGCAGCAGTGCCCCGTCAATGAAAACCGCACCGGTGAGTCTGTTTCCTCCATCAGCTACTCGCCCACCTCAGCCACCTTCTTCGTCTTCTTCCAATTTATCATGTTTTTTCTTCTCTTTCAACACCATAACAATCTTCATCATCATCATCATCATCATCTTTTACTACATCCTCTTGTTATTGGTTTATGTCTTCTTCTTCTTCTTCTTCTTCTTTTTCTTCTTCTTCTTCTTCTTCTTTTTCTTCTTCTTCTTTTTCTTTTCCTTCTATTCTTCTTTTTTGCATTAATTGCTATCATTTTCTTCTTTATCATCAGTGTCATCATCATCTCTTTCTTCTTCTTTTTCTTTTCTTAATTTTCTTCTTCCTTATGTTCTTTCACATTGTCTTCTCTTTCATCATCATCATCATCATCATCATCATCATCATCATTATCCTCTGCTTCTTCTTCTTCTTCTTCCTCTTGTTCTCCCGCAGGTTATGTGGAGGAATGTGAGAAAAGCACAGCAGTGAATTATTTCTGGTACAGAGAGACGCTGAACATCACCCCGAACATCTCGGTCAATGGGGATCTGCAGTGGTGGCTGGTGGTGTGTTTGGCTTCAGCTTGGGCCATCGTCTACATCTGCTTCATCAGGGGCATCGAGACCATCGGCAAGGTTCGGACTGTCCTCATACGAGTTTATCCCTGTTTAATAATACTGATCATACTGAAGACACTCTTCAGCAGCCTTTGTTCACTTTTTGTTCACGGCATCATCGTCATCGACTTCCACTCACTGGTCACTTTATTAGAAATACCACCTTCTGCTTCCACTCTCTGACCACTTTATTGGAAACATCACCTTCAGCTTCCACTCACTGGCCACTTTCTTAGAAACACCACCTTCTGCTTCCACTCTCTGGCCACTTTATTGGAAACCCCTTGTGTTTCCTCTCATTGAACACTTAATAATGCCCCCCATGTTCCTCTGCAGGCCGTTTATGTCACAGCCACTTTTCCTTATCTGGTTCTGACTATCTTCTTGATCCGGGCCTTAACTCTGCCGGGTGCCACTCTCGGCCTGCGCCACCTCTTCACCCCAAACGTGAGTTTTACCTTCATCATCGCTTTCTGAAACTAATTACAGTAATTAACCACATTTGGCAGGAAACCGACCAACAAAACTCATGTATTTTAAAGGCCCGATATCTTACACGTTTCTCTGCTTCTACCATCTCAAAAGCAGTCCATTCCAGATAATATGGGCCCTTTATATGTGATGGGATATACAACACAGCTGTGCTTTCCTAATTACTAACACATTTAAACATGGGGACATTCCTGACAGTGGGAGACGCTGAAGAACCCGACTGTGTGGCTGGATGCTGCCACTCAGATTTTCTTCTCTTTGTCCTTGGCTTTCGGAGGACTCATCGCATTCTCCAGCTATAACCCACAAAAGTAAGGCATTGCTTTGTGAATAAAAGCTTTATTGATTATGAACCGACAATTATCCAACTTATAAATAAGTTTAGAGAGTCCCTTTAAAACATCTTCCATTCACTTCTATTATAAGTGAGTTTAGAGTGTCCTTTTAAAACATCTGTCCATTCACTTCTATTATACGTGAAATTAGAGTGTCCTTTTAAAACATCTGTCCATTCACTTCTATTATAAGAGAGTTTAGAGAGTCCTTTTAAAACATCTGTCCATTGACTTCTATTATAAGTGAGTAAAGAGTGTACCTTTAAAACATCTGTCCATTGACTTCTATTATACGTGAAATTAGAGTGTCCCTTTAAAACATCTTCCAATTCACTTCTATTATAAGTGAGTTTAGAGAGTCCCTTTAAAACATCTGTCCATTGATTTCTATTATAAGTGAGTTTAGAGTGTCCCTTTAAAACATCTGTCCATTGATTTCCATTATAAGTGAGTATAGAATGTCCTTTTTAAATATCTGTCCATTGGTTTCTATTATAAGTGAGTTTAGAGTGGGTGAGTTTTCTGTGTTGAAGTTCCTGATAGATTGTATAGATTGTTCTCAAAAGTACAAATGTAAAAACACAGACATTGTCTATCATCCATGTCTGTCTTCTCAGAAACGACTGTCAGCGTGATGCTCTTATAGTGGGCTGCATCAACAGTGCCACGTCCATCTACGCATCTATACCCATTTTTTCCATCCTGGGATTTAAGGCACTGACCAACTATCAGGACTGCCTCAATGAGTGAGTTCTGCAACACATGGTGTCAAAAATGTTAGAGGAACCAACATTTTTTTCTTCTTGCAGTATGTGGCACTAGTAAGAAGAAAAAATTAAAAATACAACTAAATGAAATTAAAAAAACTATGGAATCATTTAATACATATAATACATAGAAAATCAAAAGATTAAGATTGAAAGTGTGATACAGATATTTAAAAGAAGGCAGAGGAGAATAGTGCACACTTCATATTAAGTGTCTGTAATACCTTTGTAATTACACATTAATAAAACATGCAACTTCTTGGTTATGGTTATAACTGGATTACAGTAAAGTTTCCACATTGTTTACTCATGTAAACACACATGCACAATATTCATACACACAACAATGTTTATTACCAGCACACCAGAAGTCTTTCAGGTTTGTGTTTAGCAGAAAAACACCATCTGAATTTTTGAATATACACTGATGTTTGTCCTGCTGCTGTACTTCAGGGCTTGACTTCAACTAATTAGCTGATGCCCACAGCACCCCCTAGTGGAGAAATGAGTCCATCAGTCAATGTAGCTCCTATATAACATATATGTTCATAACATTATATTTTCATGTTTTCTTATTCTTGCAGAAACATCTTGCTCTTGACCAACACCTTCAGTATAGCAGACATGAACATTACAGAGGGAAATTATGAGAAATGGCTGTCATCTCTTAATGAAACACATCCTTACGAGGTGGCAAAGCTTGACCTGAAGACCTGCAATCTCCAGACCTTTCTTGACCAGGTGAATTCCCTGAAATTCATGAATTAGATTCAGTGCCACTGATATTTCTTACTGTGTCTGGTGGCATCTGTCCATCCAGCAACCCAATGACATAAGCTGCACTGGTGACTGGCTGATCATTTTTTCTCCCAGAGTGCCTCGGGCACAGGCCTGGCCTTCATCGTGTTCACAGAGGCAGTGATAAAGATGCCCGGCTCGCAGGTTTGGGCCGTCCTCTTCTTCATCATGCTCTTCAGCCTGGGCCTCTCGTCCATGTTCGGAAACATGGAGGGGGTCCTGACTCCCCTGCTGGACCTGCACCTGGTGCCCAAGTCTATCCCCAAGGAGATCTTCACAGGTAACCAAAGAGAATGGGCAATGGTGTTTTTAGCAATGCGTTAACATGTTTTATTGACCAACAACAAAGAAAAACTGATATCCAGTAAAGTGTCAAGTGAACATTCTGTAATGTTAACTCATTTAACTCCTTTTAACTCATTTTAACAATTTAACCCATTTAACCCATTTAACTCATTTAACTCATTTAACATATTTAACTCATTTAACACATTTAACCCATTTAACTCATTTAACCCATTTAACCCATTTACTCATCTAACTCATTTAACACATTTAACTCATTTAACATATTTAACTCATTTAACACATTTAACCCATTTAACTCATTTAACTCGTTTAACTCATTTAACTCATTTAACACATTTAACTCATTTAACACATTTAACTTGTTTAACTCAGTTAACTCATTTACCAAGTGAAGCAGTGAACAGTTAGGAACTCAGCGCTTGGGGAAAAGTGTGTGGTAATGGTACCTTACTGAAGGGAACCTCAGTGGTTCCCACGTCTTTCTGATCACAGGGTGAACCATTATGCCACCAGCTGCCCCAGCAGTAGATGTGGGGTTGTGCTGCAGTCTGCAGTAACAGACACACTGTAATTAGCAAGACTGGCTATATAACTGCATTTATAACTGAACTGCTGGGATTAGGGGGTAATGCTAACTCTAATTAATTCCCATTTTAATTTGACAATGGGTGAAGGGAAGTTGCATAGTTGACCAGGTGAGGAGGTGGAAAGAACGCTTGATGACTGTGATCTTATGATCTATCGCTCTCATCCAAATTTGCCACTGATTTAACTACTGCAAAGTCTTCCTTCTACAGGATGAAGTTTGAAGAATCTACATCCAACCCTCGAAAGCTGTTTGCCACATTTTCGTCTCTTCTTAATTCTCCATCTCTCCCTGTACTTTCAACTCTCTCACTTGAAGACTTCACTGTGTTCTTTGATGTGAAGATTGACGACATTAGCAGATCCTTCACACTAATCGTCAAGCCGCCTGTCAGCCAGAGACAGGCCAATGCTCCCCAGTTTCTTGGCTTCTCACCTCTCTCTCTTGAGGATGTGGCATCGCTTCTGACGTCCAGCAAACCAACCACTCTCCGCTCAATCCTGTCCCGTCGAGTACGCTCAGATGATGTTTTCAGAACTTATCCCACATATCGCCTGCATCATCAATGGCTCCCTAACAACTGGCCATGTCCCATCTGCTTTCAAGTCTGCGGTGGTCTCACCAATTCTGAAGAAATCCACTCTGGACTTCTCAGATATCAAAAACTACAGACCTGTATTTCTTCTCTCCTTCCTATCGAAAGTCCTGGAACGGGCTGCTTATAACCAACTTAACATCTTTCTTTCTCAAAACAGGCTTCAGGATCCTCACCAGTCTGTGTTCAAGGCTGCGCACTCTACTGAAACGGCACTCCTAGCCATCTCTGAAGAGCTTCATGCAGCTAGATCAGCCAACCTGTCTCCTGCTTTGATTCTTCTTGACCTTTCTGCAGCTTTCGACACGGTTAATCATCAGATCCTCTTGGCTTCTCTTTCCAGCCTTGGGATATCGGGCACAGCCTGGCAGTGGTTTGAATCCTACCTTGATGACCGGAAGTATCAGGTAGCATGGCAAGGCTCCCAGTCTGTCCCGTGAAGATTGTCCACTGGTGTACCTCAGGTCTCGGTCCTTGGACCACTTCTCTTTTCTCTATATACTGGTTCTCTTGGGGATGCAATTTGGGGATGCACACGGATTTTCCTACCACTTTTATGCAGATGACACTCAACTAATCTTCTCTTTCCCCTCCACTGAAGATCAGGTCTCAACCCGCATCTCAGACTGCCTGGCTGACATCTCCTCTTGGATGGCGGCCCACCACCTTAAGCTGAATCCCAGCGAGACTGAGCTGCTTTTCATCAAAGGGGTTCCATCACCAAGCCATGACCTCACTGTTTCTTTTGAGAACTCTCATCATCCCCTCAAAGAAGGTAAGACATCTTGGTGTCATGTTGGATGACGAACTTTCATTCCTGTCGCACATTGACCACCTCTCCAGGACATGCACATACCTTCTGTACAATATAAGAAGAATCTGACCCTTTCTCACCACGGAAGCCACACAGTTGCTCATCCAGTCTCTGGTCATCTCTAAGCTTGACTACTGCAACTCTCTTCTGGCTGGACTGCCAATGAAGGTAACAAGACCACTTCAGCTGATTCAGAATGCAGCTGCGAGGTTAGTCTTCTATCTTCCTATATTCTCACACACTACGCCCCTACTACAGAACCTTCACTGGCTCCCTGTGGCCGCTCGCATTAAGTTCTAAACCTTAACACTTGCTTTCAAGGCTAAGAATGGGCTTGCACCTCCTTAATTGTCTGCACTGATCATTTCTTTATTTCTTGAAAAACCATGAAAGTTTAAAGAAATAAAATGTGTGGTGTTTTTTTACATTGCTTTATATACACAACATTTTTAACATGCAACAGATTAATATTCACACCTTAAGGCAATGCTCCTGCAATTACATTTCTAGTGTTGCTTTTTAATGGATAGCCTTTTCTCTTCCATTTGAAGCTGTATAAGGTCCATCTCCATGTCACATTTTCTTATTTGTTTTTGAAGATGGATCTTATACAGCTCCTTTGCTGGCAACTAGGAAGACAAGTATAATAAAATGAATGAGATTCTGTCAGACACTGCTTAGATTGTGCACTGAGGTTGAAGGACCTTCATCTGTGGGCAAATCCACAGATGTGTATGGTGAAAGGACAATGACAGTTTGTTACTCTAATGTAAAAAGGGATCATGCGATATAATGGCATGCGTCATACCTCAGTGGATCTACCAGAATTGTCCACTTCTGTTAGCTGATGTGGTCTCTTCATCTTCATCCTTCAGTGGCAATATGTAAGTATACATTATCTGGAAAAAAAGGAACAAATTAAATCTAAAGGTACCTGACAACAATTTGGGATCAAATATTACCTTTTTGCAAAATGTTTTTGTGTTTCATTTTGACTTGGCTCAAAGTTCTTTTGGCCCCAGAAGGATTACACCTTATTAAATAAGAAACCATATATTCCTAGTCAATATACATAGTGATTTTAACCAAAAGAAATGAACGACAGAAAGGTAAATGCTTTCATAGTGGTATCAAATTTGTACTTTAAATCATTCATGCATTTGCTCTGTCCATGATTTTGTGCCAAGCCAACTCTCTTTCTTTAGCAGCCGTATTGCTTTTTTTCATTATTACTGGTTTAAATTCTTCATGTGCATGCATTAACATCTCCAACGCCGCCTCTGTGAAGTATACCGCTCTCTGTTTTTCTCTTGGATTTTCCATGTTGACTCGTGAAATCGCTGATCCATTGGAAATGTCTTTATGTCTGCACCGTGAGCATGTGTTAACTCTGGGTAACCAATAGGAGGTTGATTAAACTTACTCTTCTCAGGTGTTTTGGAAGCGACATACTCATGGTATGCGTGTTTGGGGTAAATCAACACAGAGGTTAGGATTTACCAAATGGTAAGTTAATCTAGCTTTCTGGAATACCCCCCTGTAGTCGTTCACATATCTTAGAGCACATGTGTCAAACACAAGGCCCGCGGGCCAGATGTGGCCCGCCACATAATTTTATGTGGCCCGCGAGCGGT
>JBBPDB010030235.1:0-11888 GCA_037974465.1 Brachypetersius altus | reverse complement strand
CCAAGTGAAGCAGGGGGCAGCTACGAACACAGCGCCCGGGGAGCAGCGTGTGGGACGGTACCTTGCTCAGGGTACCTCAGAGGTGCCTAGTGGTTTTGGGAATCGAACCCAGACTTTCTGATCACAGGGCAAATGCCCTAACCACTAGGTTACCAACAGCCACTTATGCCCCATATGTCCAGATACCTTTTAATCAAAGCCTTTCTGAATTGTGAGAGTGAACAAGAGCCTTCCCCTTTGTGCATCTTTTAGCCTCGACCACCCATGATCCTGTCGCTGCTTCATGGGTTGTCGTTCCGTGGACCAATTTTGGTAGGCAGTAACCTCTGCATGCTGGGAACATCCCACAAGACCTGCTGTTTTATGTATGTCTTTACACACTGTTTTGGAGATGCTCTAACCCAGTCATCTAGCTATCATAGCTTGACCCCCATATCCTTACACTTGCACATTTTTACTAGTTCCAACAGATCAGCTTCAAGAACTCACTGTTCACTTCCAGTATGTTATTCACTTCACCTGTCTGGTGATTATAATATGATAGCTAATTGGTTTACAGGATGATTATTCCCTAACAGTTCTCATTAAAGATCATGCATGTCCTAATGCAGGGGCCATCAACCTTTCCGAAACTGAGAGCTACGGGTACTGAGCAGTTTGAAGGACTACCAGATTGATCCACTAGAGCAGAGTTTACCAAAACTTATCCAAACTTCAGGTTTAATAAACAGGTTATATATAGATTTGAAAATAACAATATCTAAAAATATCTCAAATGTGATTAGCGAAGAATAGCAACAGGTTAAAATTAAATGTTAGACGCTGCTGCCTGGTGAGCTACTTTTAGAACAGGTCAATGTTGGTCACCCTGTCCTAATGGAACCTAACTAGCCAGGTTTGTCATGTTTATATATTATACTATATAATGTGCAACTAAGGGGCCTCAGAAAACTGGGGGTGCACATTAGACGTATCAGCTGTACATGAGAAATACATTGGTTGTGCAGAAAATGACTGTACATATACAGTAATTAACTTTATTTAAAAATACAGTAAACTATCATAATTGTATAATACCGTATGAATACTGTCAGTAAACAGAACATTACTGGACATTTTACACAATGGTGCAGCTTTTATATGTGTTAATGTAATGTGTTTGAATTCCTTACTGGTCCATTCATCAGGAACTACATAATAATCTGATTACATGTACAAACAAATTTGATACTATAATACATTTATGTTAATTTAATGTATTTATTCAGAAACTATGTCAGGATTAGCCCATTAGACTAATGTACTACAAGAGTTGTGTTTTGTTTTGACATTTACAGTATATTATAACTATTAAATAAGAACTGCAAAATTTATCTCATACTGCCGGTCAGTAAGGCTTCTTGGTAGCAAAAAGGAAAAGAAAAAAATGTCCCTAAAAAGTAAAAAAAGATGTATATTTCCATATGTTTTAAAACATAAATAAAACGTAGTTATTTCTTTTTATTGCAATTCATTTTTGAATAATTCAAAAATATTTTTGAGTATATGGAAATGTACTGTACAGTTCAAACAGCATTCAGATACACTCTTGATACACTCATGATACACTTCGACTATAATTTTTTGAACTGGGCGTTCTCTCAACTGCTATTCCTATCAGAATGTCCTGTTCGTACCAGGAGTGTACTTAATACATGTTAAACAAGTGAAATATCAGGATATTTGCCTGAATGTTGCAGCTGCCCTTTGAAACATTGCGGCATCACTTCATTTAGCACTAATGAAGGGGGCACTAGTTGGTCAGTGCTATTTGGATTTAGTGACATACAAAAGAATGTACCTATTGACGAATTAGTCAAACAGGATCAGTTTTGTTTCACATATGCTCAACATATATTTCTCGATACCAGTGGACGGGTACTCCCAAACACTCCTAAAGCCTCTTCAAATAGATACTGATCCAGCACTGGGAAACACACAGGAGTGTTTGCTGTTGCACCTCATTCTTATTATTAATAGCTGACCTGAATGGGCATCTATAGTGTCCATAATGTTCTATACGTTTATCCTGTGGGGTTAGATCCGTTCTCAGAAATGTGTATTTGTGAAGTGCGGACGAGGCCCATAACATATAGGTCAGAGTGAGAACAGTGACCTGACTGACTTCTGACTCACTGAAGAAGATGCCAGATGAAGGTCACAGTCGGTTCAGACACAAAATCACATTTAACATAATTACAAATACATTTCAAAACTATAGGTACAATGATTTTAATTCAACTTTTTACAGTCTGCACCAAACCCAGACATCCAGGACTCTAATGAAATGTGCTGTTGGTGTTCTCCAAATACAATGAAATGAATGGCTTGTTCATGAAATACTTTGCACCCCTAGCATATATATTTTAATACACCTTCTTACATTTAATACATTTAAATACAGTCGTTAGATTTCTGAACTCAGAGCCTGCACGCAACATCAGGAACCTGAACAGGATCTGACCTCATACAGAGACTGATATAAATATGCACAAGACACTTTCAAATGTTCATACTCACTGTACCCACACCTTCCAAAACTGCACTAAAACTGGCTGCTAAAATTTGTTAAAAAAACTCCTCTACCTCAGAATTTTCATTTATTTTATTTCTATGTCCTTGTTTAACCTTGTCTGTCTTTGCTTCAGAGAACACTATTTCAGTCCTCTGTGTACTTGTGTATGGTTGGGCTGACAATAAACTCTCTTGAATCTTGAATCTCATCTTGAATCTAACAACCACAATTACTAAAACCATTCTTCGGTGTCCACCTCTATGAAGAGCGGGACTGTGGGGAATGTTGTTTTTTCACATATTATTCATTCTCACTGTTCAGTGAAATAGTTAAAAGTATGAGTCATTATTTGAGAAAGTATGAAGGGCATTTAGAATCTACTTGGATAATATTTCTGGTATTGGGAGGAAGAAACATTTTTGTTTTTGTTTCTTATATCACTCCTCATTATTCAAATAACATGCTTAATTGAACAAATTGTCCATGAATGAATTACTTGTTTAATAATTATTCAAGCTGTTGTAATCAAGGTGGTAATTTCTAGCCTTCATTTAGTTTTAACCTTGAAAGAAAAATTAAAATAGTTATTTAATCAAAATGAAGGCCATATAGCTGGAATGCAGTGTCATTCCAGACGTTCTGAGCAATTGTAAGTACAGGAGTACAGGAGTGTGCACCGATTTTGCCGAAACGCGATGCACACTCCTGTACAGTAGGTGGCGGTATGCACCAAAGAGGTGTTACCTGCCAAAAAATTAAGAAGAAAAAGGATAACAAAAACCACAGATTTCCAAGTGAGCAAACGAGGTGTGTGAGTGAGCAAAGTATAGCACCATGTCGGGTTTTGGATGAAGAGTCAACACTCAACAGGTAGAATGAAGTGATATTAGACAGTACATCACGCTAGATTAGTCAAGCAAAATTCGCTATCATAACACCAGCAATGACAGACTTAAAATTAAAATGTGATCAAACCAGTTTTATGCTACAGTGATTTACAGGGCTGTAGACTACGTGATACACAGGTATATGCCATATAACCACTTAGAAAGTTTCTGGGTTTGCATATATACAGTAAAGGGGCTTTCAGACCAAACGCGGCATGCGCTGCGCTCGCCGCGAGGCTCAGCGCAAAAGTGGGCGTGGTTTTCTACGCTCTCTTTTCCCGGCTAACAGAGTTAGCACTAGCACTAGTTCTGTTAGCACCAAGAGAGAATACGCTGTGGGGTTTGTAGATTCTGAACACTCAAGAGACTTTTAAGATTAGCTTTTCCTCCATACCCGCTTTGTGTGTGTGTGTGTGTGTGTTTAGACGGGGCAGACCGAACTCTAGCCCGCTTCGATGCTTTGATTCTATTGGTTGCGCAAAAATGCGTTTGTGCCGTGCTTGCGCCCAGCTCGGCGCAGCGCTCTTGCACCGTGCAAGCCATAGAACATAATGGGTTTCAGAGCAAAGCGCAGCGCGTGCCACGTTCAGTCTGAAAGCCCCTTAAAGGATTACTGTATATATATACACACAGTATATACAATATATATTCTGTATCTAGCTCACGGTGCCTAAACAGACCCACCTCATGTAGGGCTTAATAATCTCGATGGCCTGGGTATGGTGTGGTGGGGCAGGGAATAGTAGAAATGTACTGTGATGTGCCTGCAAGAGCATGATTTAAAAACCTAAACAGTATTGTCACTGTCCTGTCATTATAATAATCTATAATGTTCATTAATACAATTAAGTATATAAATCCATCAGAAAAGATTGTCTAGGATAAAAACACTGGTCAGGCAGCCTCTCAGATGAGACTAGCACTGACTCACTGTGGACTGACACATGTGAAGTATTGTTTTTTTTTTTCTTTCCCCATTTTCAACCATGTAACTGTCCATTAGAATTTACCTAGTAGCTCCATGCAGAGCTCAGCATCCACCCGACCGTCCTCTGTCAGCGCCCCCAGCACCAGCCCATCAGCCCTGTGGATCTTCATCAGCTCAATGTCTCTCCGCATCACCTCCACCTCCCGGTCTGTGTAGAGGAAGTCTCCCCCACGGGGTCGAATCATCACATAAACAGGGATTTGTACGTTCTCTTTAACCACCTGCAGCAGACCTGGAGAGAGCAAGGTTCAGATATTGCCTTGTTTACAAAGAAATGATCTTTGAATTAAGACAGTATTTTTTTATATAAAAAAATGTGTATTATAAAAAACACATTACACAAAAATAGGAGGTGTGATCTGTAATCTGCACATCACAGTCTCTGCTAAATATTTCTTTTAATTATAAATACCCATGACTATATATTTCCATTAAAGACACGTGTGTGTGTATTGGTGCGCTCACCAATGCTGGGTGTGATCCCACCTTCCAATAAGCTGGAGCACAGCTCAATACGGCCAGCACCTGCGATTTAATGAACAAAATCAAACATTTTTTATATCAAAATCATAGCAAATAACGTTTGAGATGTTAAAACAGTTATATATTCTATATAACACAATGTTCAGTTGTATGCAAACGTTTGGGCAGCCCAGTTCTGATTACATGTTTATTATATTATTACTGTCTACAGGATCTACAGGAATATTTAGCCAGCATGTAGGTAGTGGTGCCCACTGTGCATTGTTGCTTCATTATATGGACATATAATTGGAAGTTAACCTTAGCTATTAATGTCCTCACAAAAGTGAACATCTGAAGTATCGATTAGAATACATTTAAAAAATACCCTGTTCTGACTCTGACACAGCTGCCTTTATTTGTCTGTAGTCTAGAACCATGTGCCCACCACTACCTGATTACAGGTCACAAGTAATAGCCTATCAGCACTGAAGCCTATTGTGCCAGAGGAATAATGGGTACAGATGAGCATACAGCTCCGGTAGAAAAGAAGAGACCACTGCCCTGCACTGCCACAGACTCAGGACAATACACACACGCACAACACGATTCAGGAACAGTTTTTACCCCAGTGCCATTAGACTGTTCAACACACAGTAACTGTGGTCTCTCTGTTGTACAACACATCTGTTCTTCATACTATGCATAATACTATAGCACACAACACACAACAACTTCACACTGCACTGTCACTTTACTTTATATTATACAACTCATCCCGCGACTAGTTACTGTTGCTAGTTACTGTGGCTGCACTGCGTTGTCTTTCATGTTCTATCTGTGAAGAGGGTGTTCAAGTAGGAATTTCATTGTACACTGTACACTGTACATATGACAACAAACTTCAACTTCTTTTGAGATCAGAATCTCTATGATTTCTACACAAGCACCTCATTCTGCTTCATGAGGGACTGATTACTGATCACCTGAATCACATCTTTATCTAATCAAATATTTAATGAGGAAAATGTATTAAAAAAAACATGGCAGTAATCAACACTCTCCTCCCGCAATGTGACAAGTAAGTTCTGTAAACACCATCATTTCTCTAATTTGGATGTCAATTCCTTTAAAACTATGCTTTAAAGAACCATATTTTTATTTGGAAATTAGGAGAAATCAGCAGTTCTTAAAAACTAAGGCAAAGCTGTTCACTTCAGTACTTTCGCCTATAAAGATAAACCCCGAGAAACAGAATATTTTTGCAGTGGTCTCTTAGTTTTTTCAGGAGCTGCATATGCAACAACGATGAAACAAGAACTTTTTAGCAAAAAACATCAACTGGATGTTTGGTCTCAGTACAATAATATCTTTCCTGTTTTCTGCTGCTTTTTGTGTCCTCCTAATGTTTATTGCACTGTTACTTGCACTGTGTTGGTTTTTTGTGCTGTCTGTGCGCCTGGGACTGTATGAAATGCAGTTTTGTTCAATCATATACTATGTATGTGGACGGATGACAATAAAAGGCAAATTGGCTTGATTTGACTCGACAGTCGTTAGATATAAGAGTGGATCTGTTATGCAATCAGTGGCAATAGAAGTGTTGTAGAGATACAAGAAAGATACATTCGGCTAAATATCGACAAATCCTGAAGCCCCACATTCAGTGAAGAAGCTTAAGCAAACCCTAAAAAGAGGCCAATAAAAACACACCAAAATCAACCTTAAACTTTAACAAATTAAAGTTTAAGGTTTAGTAATGTCTTTCCAATCCCTAGACTCCCCAAAAAGTATGACATGTGTTGTACTAGTAAGTGTTCTACAAGGAAAATGGGAAACTGGTTAATAAAGAAGAGAAAAACTCTGGCTACAATAAATGTTTGGAGGACATGATTTCACCCAACCCTCTTTCTAGGTTTTAACAAAGTTAAGCACATACTTTACCTTATGATTGCTTTTTTCCAATTATGTAGAAATGAGAAAATAAACAACAGTGCAGACATTTGCAGAAATATGTCCTACATTATTTTCTGAACATATTTTCTTGTTTAGAAAACAAACAAATGTTTGACTGGGGGTGCCCAAATTTGTGCATACAGCTGTAGATGATACTTGCGATGAAAGTGACAGGCTTTGGGGGTGGGTACAAAAATTTTCAACAGCAATACCATGTCTTCGATTTCAGTGTGGAACAGGGATGCTGGCTACTTCATAAGATTGACCACTTGGGTACTGACATTTGAAACTGAAGAGCATGATATTTGCACTGCATTCAATACTATAAAAGTGCTCAATTTTGATACCCAGCCCTTTTTTTTTTTTTTACATGCGAGAATCTGCATTTCAGTTGTACCTCCCCTTTCTGCATTTATCGCTGACTCAACTGAATCCACACATACCTCCATAAGGAAGCCTTCGGACATCCTGTGAAAGAACATTAAAAAATAGAAGAACATTGTTCAGTCCACTATGTTCAAACCAAACGCAGCGCAAGGTAGTATTAATAAGTGTGATTGTTCTTCAACTTTTATTATTATTTTAATTCCACCCGTGCTCCTTCTGGTCTGAACCGGCACCATCAAAAGGCCTGTTAATATCCAGTGCAGTGTGCTTTTATTCAGATTTTTGACTGGTTGTTCAAGGGTCGAGTATTGATCACTTAAGTAAATACATTTTTGTGGCCAGGTTGCCTCTGTAATATATAGGGAGAGACAGCATGCAGTAGAGTCATGGTTAAGGTCGCCAGAAAGGGACAAAATGAAGATAAACACACACACAAAAAAAAAAACCACGAAGCAAAACACACAGCAGACTCTCAATCACAATTCAAGACACTAAGCTAAGGTCAGTTATGAAAAAGATGAATGTCACTGTTTTTTGTGGTTTAATTGAAATAATCAGCCTGTGAATGTCGCTACACTTTCAGCCATTCTTAACTATAAATAGCTTGGTAATAGCTGGTAAGTACACACCCTCCAGTGGTCCATATTTTGGACTACTGACACTATCATACACACTCTATATAAAACAAAGTATTGGGACACACCTGTTTGGGCTTTGCCCCTGACTTCCAGTGAAGGGCA
Source organism: Brachypetersius altus (assembly GCA_037974465.1). Lineage (NCBI taxonomy): Eukaryota > Metazoa > Chordata > Actinopteri > Characiformes > Alestidae > Brachypetersius > Brachypetersius altus. The sequence continues at coordinate 3,914 of JBBPDB010030235.1, read as the reverse complement.
ATCTTACTGCTTCAGGATGCCAAACATTTTGGACAATACTATGCTTCCAAACTTGTGGCCACAGTTTGGAAAATGCCCTTTTTTATTCCAGCAGTGCCCCAGTGCACAAAACATGGTCCATAAAGACATGAATGCTCTACAGAATGAATGACACAATTCCCACAAAAACACTGCAAAACCTTTTGGAAAGCCTTCAAAAAAAGAATGGAAGCTGTTATATCTGCAAAGGGGGATCAACTTCATATCAGTCTATGTATTTGAAGTAATATCATTGATATTTGATACTTTTGTTCCTATAGAAGATATATATATATGCTTCACGTATTAAGTCACTTTCAGGAAAGTCTCTAACCAAAGTGTGAGAGTACGGTCTAAAGCACAGACAGTGACAGTTTGACCAGAAGTTGGGTTTAGCTTAGCTAGCAGGGCATGTGGAAAATGTCGCTTGACAGATTTTTGGCAGCGTGCTTTAAACATTCTGCATTACATAAAAGAGACCCTAAATCACTCCGTATTCCTCAAATGAGCACAAACTGCTGTAATTGCAATGTTTTTTACCCTCTGTTACCTGTTACTGGACTGTTTCACAGCAGAGCCCGGCCGTGTCTGTTTGTGTGTGACGTCAGAGCCGAGGCAAGAAGGCTCTGCATTCTGATTGGTTAGGAGTTATCAACCGTGACCAACCAACCAATTATTTCGATTCTATTCATTCACTCATTTTATATTTAAATTAATATCAGATGTTATGTAGCATTGTCTAACAAAAATAAATTAAAAAGTAATATTTAACAAGGTCCCTTCGAATCTGCTTGTGAAAAATTAACATTATTTAATTTTACAGTGACAGAATAAACAAATTCACGTATAGCAAGCAACTGTTATCCACATATCCTATGTAACAGTTTGTGTTCATTTTTGTTGTAATCCAAATAAACGCTAAATTGCATTTTTCTCTGAGGTTATTTTAAAGTCCCGTGTGACGTCAGAAGTCAGAGTTGAATTCAGTGACTGAACGACGTTGTTCACGGAACCGATTATTTCGAACCGTATAGTTCAGTGAATCGATTGATCGAGTCAACGTTCCCCGTCTCACAAGTCGAGCCAATTATTTTTCATTTCACGTACAAAGTTCAGTTCAGCCAATAGATTTGCAGTCTGTACTCGATTTTTAGATAGATTTATAATTGTGTAAAAATATAGCCACACATTTAAAGTAGGAGTCAGCTAAAGTTCACAGATTCAAAGGGATTCAAAGTTAGTGTGTGTTACCGGTAAGTGTGGTATGTTATTTTTTTCTGTAACAATAATCCCAGTTTTACAGACCCTTTTTAGTCTACAGTCAAGATCTTGCAGTTGACGACACACGGACACACAGGCAAACAGAACAGAAGGCTGTGAGTTCGAATCCCGGCTAGCCTAGTGGCATCACTGAGGTACCGTTGAGCAAGGTCCTGTCCCCACCCACCTCTCCCCAAGTACTGCGCTGCTGGCTGCCCACTGCTTCACTTGGTGAGTGGGTTAAATGCAGAGAAGAGAGTTTACACTGTGTGCTGTGATGTGTTTGCATTTACACTTCCACACACCAATGACTGATTAGGATTGACCTTCTGGTGCATTGTTACTGTGTTTTATTTAATGTCTACTAGGCACCTGAGGATACTCCAGTGTGAACATGTGTACATATATGTATAAATATTTACATTTACATTTACTGCATTTAGCAGACGCTTTTTTCCAAAGTGAATTCCAATCCCTAACTACAGGGGACAGTCTCTCTGGAGCAGCTTGGAGTTAAGGGTCTTCCTACACAAGTACCTCATTCTGCTTTATGAGGTGCTGATTAGTGATCCTCTGAATCAAATCTTATTTAATGAAGAATGGTATTAAAACACTGCTGTAATCTCTTCTTGCAATGTGACCATTTGGATGGCAAAACACTACAAGTATGCCAAAGGTAATCATTGTCATTTTGTTTGAGTTAACGAACAAAATGGCACTATAGTTATAGCACCCTATAACTATTGTTGTTGTTTTTTACTGTGTTGTACTGGAGAGACACCATCTCCCGGAATCAAATTCCTTCTATGTGTTCGCTCACATACTTGGCCAATAAACGCGATTCTGATTCTGAAGAGATTAGTTTTTTTTTTTATTTTGATGTACTGAAAATTATGCTTTAAAGAACAATACTTTTATTTGAAAATTACAAGAAATATTGTCAGCAGTTCTAAAAAACTAAAGCAACGTTGTTCAGATCAGTGTGTGTCCAAATCCATTTGACAGTTTGTGGTTCACTGCAACGTTATAAAAGTCTCTGTTGGTGGAATTGTCATTCGTCCCAATACTTTTGTCCAAGAATGCAGCTGTGAATCGATTCCGACCACGTCTGGAGAAGAACGGAATCGAACAAACGATTCATTCAGTTGGATAACATGGTGGCCGGGTGAGGAGAGTCTTCAATGAGAAACACGGTGAACCGCTGGATTTGAGTGAGAACAGGCACAGTGATGCTTCTCCCAGCTCTCAGGAGTACAGTGTGGTGCGGGTACAGGAGTGGACTTCAGCTAAGTCATGTAAGAAGCCATGGGGTCTTGAATTTTAATGTTCTGACTGAGGATAAAGGATGACTCGGCCCTGTTGCCTTATACTGTCACTGACTTCCCATAATAACTAATGACGACCTTACTGTATACACTCATATACAATGTATGGACAAAAGTATTGGGACACCTAACCATTACACCAACAGTGATTTTACTGACATTGCATTCAAATACATAGACTTTAATATTGAACTGGTGCCCATATGCGGGTCCTACTGTTCTTGACGGATGATAAGTTTGATATTCAACGTTCATTTAACATTCAAAATCCATTACGCTCCTAAACCATGTGACCTGTTGACATCAAACCAACTGTACAGCATAGAGATTATTATTCTACATATGTCACAAGGCTTGATTCTGCAAAATTGTCTTTCATACTTTTTTAAATATTAAAAATGCCCCATATAGAACCTAAATAGACTTATAGCTCCCATACTTTCTCATGTAGCCCCTGTACAGACTCCTATAGCTTCTATAAAGACTCATGTAGCTCCTGTAAAGACTCATGTATCACTCATAGCTGCATATGTAGATTTTATAATGATATTCTGCGTTCTATATACTGTTCAGCCTACTATATCATGCAACCAAATTTAGTATGATAAATAAAAATTCCACAGTATGTGTTCTTAATGGGGTAATTCAAATAATCATGCTGTTTTACACAGTGTTTTTACATGTAAAAAAAGGATACCTCCCAAAAAATAGAAGCTTAATGTATGCGGTACACAGTCTATGTAAAACCATAGAGTGTGAATAATAAAAAAAAAAATTCCAGCATCTTTAAAACACAGATGTGATTTTACTATGAAGTCAGTCCATGCAGTAGATGGACTGTAACTGCTCATCCGGCAAGATCATAACATTGTGGTAGATTGTGATTTAAAAGAGTTTATAATGTTGAAGTGAGAGTTATAATGTAAAATAATAATAAAAGTCTAAAATTGATTACAAATGTATAGTGACCGTTTATAATGTGCATGGATCTCTATGGAATTTATGCTTCATATAAGACAATCACCAAAAAGGAAAAGTGCAAAATCTGAAGTCATCACTTTTGTCTTTCTAAAAGCCGGGTGTATTCCAGAAGTCACTCAGACTTCCTCCTAGGGCTGGGCGGTTTGGCCTAAAATCTAAATCTCGATTAATTGAAAATTTTAACTCGATTACGATTCATGAACGATTATTTTATTTATTTATTTATTTATTTTTGCCCTCATAGTTCACTGACAAGTTGCTCAGTGTTTAAGCTCTCCGTGCTCGACATGTCGGCGGAATAACGTAACATAACGGAGCGGGGTCACGTGA
>JBBPDB010030216.1:0-11889 GCA_037974465.1 Brachypetersius altus | reverse complement strand
AGACACACACACACACACACACACAGAGACACAGACACACACATACACACACATACACACACACAGACACACACAGACACACACACAGACACACACACACACACACAGACACAGACACACACACACACACACACACACAAAGAGAGAAGGGAAAGAAAATCCATTGTGAAAACCATGTACAATCCTGGGCCATGTTATTAGATACCTCTACACGGGGTTCAAAATGTATTCCTCCCCTTACTTTGACCAATAGTTTGCTTTCCAGAGCGAACTTTCACTTACAAAAAAACTTTTTCTACTGCAACCAAGTACAGAAAAGCAAAAATAATGTCTTCTGAAAATACTGTCATTATAAACAGCCAAAGTCAATTTTTGACTTTTCAACTTTTTTACATTTTGGGCTTTAAAAGATGAATTAAAGATGAATTATTCAGCCCAATATCAACTCACAGATTTTAAAAACTTACAATAACTAATAACTTCCATGTCAGTACAAGAGACTGGTGTCCTCTCGTCACTTATTTTTCTTTCAGCTTTGTTTTTTGTGCCAAATCACTTTACATCAGTATAATCATCAGGAATGTCAGTTTATTTTCAGTCATTTGGATCATTCTATTCTGGATATTTGAATGTTTCATTCGTTTAGGTTTCATAATAATTGTAATAATTTATGATAAATCATTTATAGTTTTGTATTAAAAACCATGATATTTACTTTTTAAACTTGCACAGTGGAAGATAGTCTGAAAACACTCTGACGATCCACAAAAAGTTTTAGAAAGTTCTGATCAGTGAAATGATGAATAAATATATGAAGTATTTCTGGATCACTGTTTAAACTGAAGCACATCCAAGGGACTGATCATGTTAAAGCCTTTGAAAAGGTAGTTTTGGGGGGTTCTCCCTGCATTCATCTGCTCATCAGTTTCTTCCGCACCAACTTGAGGAGTTTACAGCAAAAAGGCAACACTAAGAAACACAGAAATGTATAGAAATATTTCAGACATTCTACTGTTCACTCAACCTGTTTAATCACTGTCTGATCGTATAATAATGAAAACCTCATATATCAGCTGCATTAGATTAAATTAGGAAAGAATATGGTTTTCACTGCTGATTTCCGACTTCTGCCGCCAGTGTGCCAGTAACAAAGGTAGCCCTGGCAATCAGGAGGTTGTGGGTTTGAATCCCAGGACTGCTAATGGCACCACTGTCCCCCACACACTGCTTCCTGAGAGCTGTGTTCCTGGCTGCCCACTGCTTCACTTGGTGAATGGATTAAATACAGAGGAAGAATTTCACACTGTTCACACTGTGTGCTGTGGTGTGTCAATGTGTGACAAACGTACACAAACACTTTTATTTAATGTTATATTTAACAGTGATTCCAAGCTTTTTGACAGTTAATGTATAATAATGTTGGGACAGTATTTTTGTTCATGCTGACCAATCACAGTTCCAGTTTTTCTCATTAATTTAGGTAATTTATTTTCATTAGAATAACACAGGATTATCTACTGACTCGCCAATGTGGGTTTCTGCACAGCAAAGTCCTGCTTTGTTTAGGCAGTTTATCAAGATACTAAAAGAGGAGCCATTTGCAGTTTAAAAGCATGAAAAGAGGAGGGAAAAGTAATGCATGTCTTCAGAAGAGTTTCTCACTGACAACCAAAAATTACCTGCAAATGTGAAGGTGAATGTTTAGAGGGCAGCAGCCAAATAGGCAGTCTCCCGCTGTCTCTGTTCCTCCACTTCTTCTGTCTTGTCTCTCACTCTCTTTCTTTCTCTCTCTCTTTTCCTTTCTCTCCCTCTCCTCTGATGTTTTGCTATTTTTGTTTCTTTCTCCCCCACTTCGCTCTCTCTTTCTCTGTTTCCTCTATCTCTCCCTCTCTTTCTCTCCTCTGTATTCCTCTGTTTTCCCATTGCATCTCTCCGTGTCCTCTCCTGCTCTTTCTAATGTACTGCTATTTTCGTTTTTTTCCACTTTCATTCCTCGCTCCCTCTCTCTCTGTATCTCTCTCTCTCGGCTGCAGGAGTGTCACTCTGTAGAGAACTGTTCTCAGATTAAGCGAGAAGGGAACACGCTTTCTAAAGCATTAATAAATTGACAAGCAGATTTGTTTTCCTCTCCTATTTATAATTATCATCAAACAGACTTCACTCTGCGAACAGCGAGGGGAAACTTTATCAGCTAAACACAGACACCATCAAAATAACACACAGCACAACAGGTTCAGAGAGAGAGAGAGAGACGGAGAGAGAGAGACAGAGACAGACAGACAGACAGAGAGAGAGAGAAAATGAGAGAGAGAGTGAGGTGGATAAAAGGGGAGAGGGGGGGAGTGACAGAGAGAGAGAGAGAGGGAGAAAGAGGGGATGTACACTGACTGTGGATTGTTAAACTGAACTTATAAATCTGGGTTTCCATCTGTCACTGTTCATCAACACTAAGGGAAAACAATAGTTCTTTTTTTCATTTTCTTTGTGTCGTTCGCTGTTTCTCTGAGGGGCAGCAGGCCTAGATATGTCACCTCAAGCTCCACCTAACTAGTGACAACAAGTACAGACTTCTGATTGGGCAAAAATTACCCCAATAACTCCAGTCTCACTGGTGCAGGCTCACATTGATGCCTTCCAGACCACATGTGCATCTAGGAATTAGAAAAACAGCTTAACAAAACATTTTAATGTAACAAGTCATTTTAAGTAACTAACTGCAATTTGGCAGCTGTTTAAATTTTTGTTGAATTACATATTTTTTTAAACAAATGGGTACCTTTCTAAGCCACTAAGTAACTGATACTGAAATGTTGAGAATGATAAATTTAATGTTTTACTTCAAGCAAAAATGTAATTTACAGATTTTCATTGACAATGTGTTTGGCCTGAGAAGCTTCTTTAAGCGTTGGAGCTACAAAGCTAATGTAATGCAATTATGACCCACCAATTAGCGAGTTGCTACATGCATGCAAAAATTTTCACACACTCACCTCAAACCATGCCAAGATGCTCTCATCTCTCTTGGAATCCCTTTTATGCTTTTTATACTGTCAATATCAATAAACATAGAAAGTGCAAATCTAAAATAAGAAGCAGCTCGGTCTGTAAGCCTGAACTTTGCACTTCCATCCATGTTTATAGAAAAAGTGTATTAGAAATAGTGGTGGGCCGTTATCGGCGTTAACGTGCTGCGTTAATGTGAGACTCTTATCAGGCGATAAAAAAATATTGCCGTGGATCCAATTACACGCGTTTTTTTTTCGAGAACGAAACTGCTCGCTTCACGCGGAAATATTCAAAACAAGTTTTAGTTCTTATGGCATGGCCGTCAGAACCATATTTAAACCTCTCTCGCTCTCTCTTACGCTCTCGCTCTCTGTCTCTCTCTTTCTTACTCTCTCTCTTACTCTCTGTCGCTCTCCCTAACTCTTTCTCTCTCTCTCTCTCTCTCTCTCTCTCTCTCTATCTCTCTTGTTCCTGACTTTTCCGTATTTAAACCTTGGATTTATATTTACATTTTCTTTAAGGGTAATGTATTAACTGAGTTCAAAATGAAATTAAAGTGATCTAGGAGAACATTTGGAGGCATATTTATGGTTTACACTATAAAAACAGGCATTTTAAGGTCTTTTTTTTGACTAAAACACAACAACGCGGGTTTTCACTATACGCGGGTGCTCTTGTAATGTAACCCCCGTGAATAAAGGGGAATTACTGTATACCTACTTTGAAACAGGGACGTCACTAGGACGGAAAGACAAGGCGGGCTTAGCCCCCAGGGATGTAGGAAGGAATTAGCGTCTATAGAGGGCTGAAAACTTTTCACCAAACCTTTCCTTTCACTTAAGGAAACAAGTAAAGCTAAGCATTGTACAGTTATGGACACTCATAGTGTTGTTCTGTTGAACTGAGTACAAACAGCGCTACCAGAGAAATATTACTGAACGGGCTCCGGTTGCTACAGTGTGCTACAGTTTGAGGCAGTGTTGCCAAGGAGAGATTTGATTATCTATTAACCTTTCAGTGTGTAGTCTCACCCGGGTGCACTGCTGACTATTTTCCATTAAAGCATATCATCATACCAGTTGTTTCGGCACATCCAGTAATAACTGCTAACATAATGCAAATTGGTGATTTGCCACAATCTTTACAAACAGAGCTTCATATTTATAGTTTCATACACCTGACAGTCGATCCATGACTAAATCATAACCCAAGCATCCGAAAGCAGACACACTAACTGACAGTCAGAGCACCGTGCAGGACAATCAAAAGCACAACACATGCAACAAAAAATTGCACTCTCTGTTTGACAAGCAATGCTGTAAGAAATTTTGTGCAAATATTGAGCATAACACCATCTTTGGAGTATTTATCGTCCCCCACATATTCATTCGTAGCTACTTTGCTGTTGTACAAAAACAATCATCCTGTTGATCGAGTCAAAGTCAAATGAGTGACACCGGGAAATATTTTGTTGCTCTGCAGTCAGGTGGCACAACCAGAGGGAATACAAGAACAATTTACTATATAGAGTAACGGAATGTCAAATTTTAGTGTGGAGCAAGCAAAAAAAAAACCTCCCCCCACTGAAGGGTTAAATACATCAGCCTCGTAGCTCCAGTGAAAGAAGAGAAATTCTTTTTATCTTTAAACAAACTATACAAAGCACTAAATGGCTTCATATTAAACATGGCAACCAAATTCCAACAACAGAAATCATTTTATTGAATAGTTTGGTTATCTATACAGAGAAGGCTGGAGCATCAATCACTGTGTTTGTATCTATTTGTAGGTATAAACTCAAGAAAACAAAAGAAATAGAATTAAGAGTTACCTCAATTATAAGTATTCATACTCCAGTGGGCAGTAGCTTTTTGAATTGAGATTAAATACTTCAATTTTGTTGGTGTATCAATTCCCTCTTGCTAAATTTAGGAGAAGCTGAATTATAGATTAAAAAGTAAGAGTGTCGCATGACAATCTAACTGGACCTTATACTCCAGTGGACACTTAAAAAGAAAGATCACATCAACACCCTTCATCTGACCACAGAGCAGAGTCGTGGCTGGGTATTTTTAGGTGGTGGATTGTCTGGTCAACAGCCGTCCTTTGGTCAGAAGCTAACCAGTGAAGAAGGTGGGTAGAGGGGGCTGATGAAATCTACAGCAACAGATGGGTCACAGTGGAGCTGTAACGTCGAGGTGTTTAATAAAGTGGTCAGTGAGTGAAAGTACAAGGGAGGTGTTTTTAATAAAGTGCACCTTTATTGCAACACAAACCAGGTGCAGTAAATAAAACACAATGAAAGCATGTATGCTCAATCACAGCAGCAGAGCTTTCCTGATGATCTTCATCAGGAATAGTGCTAGATAAGCAGGATAAAATTACACTGCCAGATGTTCCCTCAAAACCAGTTCATTTCATCTTTACAGGTGTAGATGCTTATGCTAAGAAACAGTTAGGGAGGAAATAAAGTATACAGTAAATTTAGAGATTTGAATCCTAATACAGTCAATAAAAATGACACCTTTTTCTTAGGTATAAACATTCATTCAGTACTGTCATAGGTCATAACTAGAGAGGAAACCCCTGAAGAAATTTTAAGATGGGCCTGTTGGCTAGAAACCCCATAGCGACTGCTTCATACACCTGAGCAACCACCTCCTACACTATAGCAACTGCCAAGAGACTACTTTGCAACCACCTAGTAACCATAACGACAATCTAGTAACACCTTGTATACCTTAGCAACTGTCTAGAAACTCTCTAACAACCACCTCCTACCACTTAACAACCACCTTGTATACCATAGCAACCACCTAAAAACTCCCCACCAACCATCTCCTACACTACAGTAACTGCCTCAAAACCACGTAGCAAATACCACTGGTTCCATTTGCCACCAATGTAAAGAAATGTCTGTTGCTATGTTTCTCTACAATTAACAATTAAACCATTAACTTCAAACACTGAATTGTTGCAAATTTTATTTAAAATGGGTGGAAGTGCCCTTAAAGTAATTTAATTCTTTATGTGCTTTCTGTTGCTACTCGTACAGGAAGTCTCAACTGAACCCAAACAAAGATTTAAACCTGCTTTTAAAAAGAGATACAAAATGTCAGCATAGACTTTAGTAAATGAAGTGGAATATGTGACCATACACACTTGTAATAGCTCCACCCACTTGTACGTACTTGTATGAGGATGCACTTGTATGAGGATGAGAAGATGATTGTGTGTTTCCATGAACATGATCTGTGCATGCAGGGCTATGTGGCAGAAACATGCAAGCGGTATGCGTCCAATTTAAACCTGAAAGTGACGCAAAAGGTTCATCACATCAAGCCCTAAACTAGTGTTGAAGCTCAAAGATCGTCCAGGAAGAAGTTGAGACTTAACACAGAGAAATAAGGCAAAAAAAGAAAACAAAGGGAAAAAGCCTTTGGGCTGCAGGAATGTTGCTAAAAGCTGTGTGTGTGTGTGTGTGTGTGTGTGTTGAATCACTGTGTGTGTCCTCAGTTGACCTGGAGCACAGGCAGAAGGGAAAAGTGTTCTATATTTCATCATTGGTGTGCTGGGCTTAGAACACCAGCAAGTCATGTGGAGCTGCAGACACAAACCCACCCAGCCACTGAGGTTCAGCCTGAAGAAAGATTTTCAGAAACCACCTCGAGATAGTTACAACCTGGTCTATCATTCAATAAAGACTTTCATTTAAATAATATTATCCCTCCATACCACTCCTTACTGTTGAGTTTACTTCATCGTTTCTGAAATCTGATTGGCTGAGCCATATATATAAAAATAAATCTGATTGGCTGATAAACAGGACTATTAAACTGAGCTGAATTGAACACACCACAGCACACAGTGTGAACACATTTCTCTGTATTTAACCCCAAGAAGCAGCATGTGGGGCCCTCAAGGGTACCTCAGTGGTGCTGCTAGCTGTCCTGGGATTCAAACCAACAACCTTCTTATAGCAGGGAAAACTACCCAATGACCAGGCCACCAGCTGCCCTATATATACAGTGTATTAACATGCGCAGGAGTGTTTCTATAAAGGATGTATTTACATTCAAAAAATAAATATATGTGGTGTACAAACTTTAGCACAATGCGACTCGGGTTTGTTGGTCACTTTTAGGATGCTGTGCTTGTGATGTACTGACGTGAGGTGTAGGTATAGAATGCATGTGTGTGTGTGGAGGCAACAGGGGAGAGAACCGGAATGAGAGACAGAAAATGGAGAATGCAAGGGAAAGAAAAAGTGAGAGAAAACAAAGAGAGAGAGGTGGAGATGAAGAGAGAAAGAGAGAGCGAGAGCAAGAGATGTTCCTGAAGTGAAAGTGTGTGTAAATGGTTGTGTGTGACTCCAGTTTTCCTCTAGAGACTGAAAGTGAGGTAATGTGCCTGATGAAATATTAAACCAAGTTTTTTTTAGCTTTAAATAAAAATGGAGGCAGACTGGAGTTTCTAAACACACCCACAAACACAAATACACACACACACACACACACACTTTCCGCAGAACGCACAGTGGACATTATATGTGGGTTATAGGAGTTAAACCTCAAGAATCTGTAATATTTGGAAAACAGCCATACACACGTATACACATCGGGCTCTGATCTCACCTCATCTCACTTTCTGTCTCTCTGTTTTCTCTCTCCGTTTTCTTACATTCTCAATTATCTACCCCTCATTCGGTCTCTCTCAGTTCTTCCTTTTTTTATTGCTTTCTATTTTCTACCTTTTCTTCCCTTGCTGGTTCTCCTTATTTATTTCTTTTCTTTCCCTCATTCTCTTCTGTCGAACTTTTTTTTTTTGTTTTATCCTTCTCTATTTCTCTTTTCCTTTCACCCTCACAATCATCTCACATCTCTGATATTATTAATGTTTAGAGGGAGTAAGCTACACACACCCAAAACCTACACACTCATCAGAACGCACAGTGGAAGGAAACATTATGGGTGGGTTGTAGGAGTTCAACCTCAATATTCTATAATATTTGGACAATAAGAGCCTGGTATCAGAACATACCAGGATATATATTGACCCAGTAACAGAGGGGGAGCTGTACTAGGAGATACTGGCACTGTATGCTTGTATCCTACAGTCCAGTACAGCCTGGAGTGTTTATAACAACTTTATCTCAGTCACCATTACAGCAGCTGCACAGTGAAAGCACCATCAGGAACAGCAACTGTACCGCTTAGTGACTAATTCTCAATCATACTTTTGCTCATCATGAGGTCTTTAAATGGTCAGTTTGTAGGTATAAAACAAGGATGCGAATATAACGCACTGAAACTTCACTGTACTTTTATTATTAAAAATGAGAAATGAAGTGTTTTAGAAATGAAGACAGTTTTTCCAAAGACGGACTCAAAGACGCAGACAGATGGAGAACGAATAACTTGAAGGTCTGCAGCATGTGGAGGGGTTTAAGGTTCTGTGGAGGCTCGTTTCACAGCCTTGGGCATTAAAACGGGTGAATAAACCACAGGTGACCGTGAGCTCCGATGTGAAAGATGGCATTTATGTGTGTTTTGTATTATAGAAAGCTGCATCCTCCAATGGGAAGAGGAAAAGTAGGCCTTTTTCTTTGTTTCTTTATTTTCTACACTAAAAGACTCAGTCCTTTATCTCAATTAAGCCAAAAAAAAAAAACTTGGAAAAATTAGACACTGTACCTGCCCTGGCAGACTAACCCCAGAGTTGACCAGGCAGGCAGATGCTCCCAAGAGAGGCCCTTTTTGTCCCTTTGTCTTCAGTATATATGGACAATAAAGGGCCCAAATAGAGACCCAAGGCTCACATTTCTCACACTCCTTTAGTCCAGTGAAAGACCAATTACCTTTTAAATAATTTCCTATTTTTCCTTCTAAAAAAGGAAAACTTCTCTCCCTTAGATTCTCTCTCTTGTGTACCAGGGCATCTGAGCACACACACACAGTTTTACAAGCTTCTATATTTATATTGTTGTAATATTTGTATAGTTTACTATTATATTTCGTTGTATAGCTTTTTATTCTATAGGCTATTTTAACATGCTGCTTCTACTTTCTTCTCTGACTCTGTTCACTTTGCTGTTGTAACAAAGCAAATTTCCCACCTGTGGGACTAATAAAGGTAATCCTAATCCTAACAAAGGTAAAAGTAATCCTATCTTCTCTTCTCTTCCCTATTTTTAACCAAGTTATCTTGATTTCAGTCCAACACTGGTTTGCTGCCAATATCTGCTACACAAGCTTCAGAACTCAAAACATTTATATGATTTCATTTAGTAAGAAATTAAAGACCAATATTTATGATTTGATTATATTAATGAGAATGATACAAATTTATTTCATTATTGAGGGCTGGTACACACAACTGGTGCCACTTGTTTGAGGGAAAAAAAACACATACTCAATTATCTCTGTTGTGCAGCTCTAAATAAAACACGCTGTATATTTCTCAGTGTATGGGGAATATGCATACTTACATTCACACACAAAAACAGTGTAAGACACAAACATCAGCGCTCCAGACTGTTTTTGCCTCTTACCTACACAAGGCTCTGTCCTTGCTGTCTGATGTTGCATTGCATCATACTGACCCAAATTCCCTCACTGTATTAATCAGCCCTCTGCTTCACTGGACATTCACAAAAAGTCTCTTTGGTCATTTACGCACAGAGATTATCTGAAACCTACTCAGGCAGTATTCTGTGGCAGGAAGGCACCCAGTCACGTCTGAATCGAATAGTCTCAGACGCAATTCGGTTGCAGGTGCTTTCATCACAATACTGCCATCCAAGGCACTGACTAATTAGACCTCAAGGCATTGAAACAGCTGCTCTCAGTTTCGGAGGCAGCCATAGTCTCTTTGGTCCTTCACACACTTTTTGTCGTTTACATGCTGTCACTTCACACTAGAGCTGCTCCGCATAGCATTTTTAGGCTTTGAATACTTGCCCTCAAAACTGTTAATATTTTAAATCAATTAACATAAACAAAACATTCCATTACGTTACAATTATTCAGCAGACGCCTTTATCCAAAGCGACTTACAATACGAGGAAACACTAAAGTTTCAGCGTGAGAACCAGAGGAGAGTTCTCAAATCTTTATGTAAGAGTAGAGCAAGACGATTGCGTCAGGAGAGAAGAGCTTTCTGAACAGTTGAGTCTTTAGGAAGTTTTTGAAGATAGAGAGGGATTCTGCTGCTCTGATAGCCTTAGGCTGCTCATTCATCCAGCAGGGAACCAGGAATCAGACCAGTCTGGACTGGGTTTACACTGTGTGTAGGGATGGCAGAGCCAGGTCTTGTTCCCTGGAGGAGCAAAGAGAGCAGATGGAAATATAAGGCACAATAATAGGGTTAAGGTAGCTGGGTGCCGACCCATACGTTACTCTGTAGGTGAGAGTTAGCAACTGGGAAGCCAGTGTAGATTAATCAGAAACGTAGTAAAAATGATATATGTTTGTTTTTATAAGTTTGTTTTATATATGTTTGCTAAGAAAAATACTTAAGCGGTACGTACATTGCAATCAAATAAAGGCCTCATTTACACGGTCAGTTAAATGTGACCCAATTCCGATTTTTTGTTCATATGTGACACAGATCGGATTGGATCATTGCGTTCTGTACATCATTAACTGCGACAATTTAGTACTTCATCGCGGTTTAATGACATCGTGTGGGAAGTACGTGTGGAAGCGCGCAAACGTCAAACAACAACAAACACAAGAAACATGCGGACAAGCGTTGACGCAATAATCGAAAGTTGGCTCATTCTAAAATTTCGGACCCACTACTCCTCGCTAAAGCCAGCCACAATATTCTCCCACCAATCCTGAGATCTCTCACGCACCCAGACGTTCCTCTGAATGGTCGAGGCAATAATAACTGAAGCAGATGCGCAGCTGAAATAAGCGCACTTTTCCTTCTTCTCCGCCTCAAAATCATGGTGTTATTTGGTGAGTTTTGCATATCGCAGGCCTAGCATTAAGCATATTTCCCCCATCTTGGCTACTGTGTGGTGTATCAACTCCCCTTGCTATAGCAAGTGTAAACAAGCGAATCGGATATGGGTCACAATGTTGAAAATATTTCCAGAGCACTGAAGAAGGTTCTTGAAATGGTGTTACAGTTCACATAGCTTCATTCAGCCTGGAGCTGCTGCAAGTTCTGTTAAATGTCATGTACACAAATAAGCATTTAACATTAAATATACAAGCCATCAAAAGTTAGAACAGTCTAATAAAGTGTGAGAGTATGCCTCTTTCTCTAAACGCTGTATTTATTTAACTTTTCCTCAAGACGCCCTGCGAGACTCTTATCGCGCGATAAAAAATATTGTTGGGAGCTGGGTCTGTACTACGCAAGCTATGATGACTTTCACCTTGATATTTTACCACGGATTTACTCTCTTTCTTTGTCTCGTGACTTTTCCGGATCGTGCCCGTTTTAAACCTGTCTCGTTCTCTCTGTCGCTCTCTGTGTGTGTCTGTGTGTGTCTCTCTCTCTCTCTCTCTCCCTTTCTCTGTCTCTCTTGTTCGTGCGATCATCTCTCTCTCTCTGTATCTCTCTGTCTCTCTCTCTGTATCTCTCTCTCATTCTCTCTCTCTCTCTGTCTCTTGTTCGTGCGATCATCTCTCTCTCTGTGTCTTTCTCTCTCTGTATCTCTCTCGCTCTCTCTCTCTTTCTCTCTCTGTATCTCTCTCGCTCTCGCTCTCTGTGTGTCTCTCTCTTTCTCTCGCGCTCTCTCTCTGTATCTCTCTCGCTCTCTCTTATTCTCTGTCTCTCTCTCATTCCTGACTTATATTTACATTTTCTTTAAGGGTAATGTATTAAACTGAGTTCCAAATGAAATTAAAGTGATCTGGGAGAACATTT
>JBBPDB010030187.1:0-11890 GCA_037974465.1 Brachypetersius altus | reverse complement strand
GTTCAACAGAACAATACTATGAGTGTCCATAACTGTTCACTGCTGAACTTTTCTTGTTTCCTTAAGTGAAAGGAAAGGTTTGTTGAAAAGTTTTCAGCCTCTATACACGCTAATCCCTTCCTACAACCCTGGGGGCTAAGCCCCCCTTGTTTTCCGTCCTAGCGATGTCCGTGGTTACAGGGCCATAGTAGTTAGGAATGAATAAGGGAGAAGATAAACACTCAATAAGGATGGTTTATAAAGGTGTGGTGTTACTGGTGTTACTTTGCCATGTGTCAGTAGTCAGTGGCGTAAATTGTAAAGATTAATATTACAACATCAAACTTTGAATATGTGTTTCTTCCAGCCTTTAGGGCTTTTATCATGCTAGGACAATGCTTTACTACCCTATATATTTTAATGCCCAGTGCATTACACCACCAGTATCTGTGCTAACTGGTGAGTGTTAGTGTTACTGTTAGGTTTAGGGTTAAGGTTAATGCTTATCATTTTTGTTTTTAACTGCCCTGCCTTTTCTCTCCTACTGGCCCCCAGTCACGAAAAAAGTGAAGCGTTGTCCTAGTATTAAAAAAGAAGCCCTAAACCATAATCATATTTTGATTACATTGTATATCAAGACCGGGCTCGTTTCTTCATTGCGTGTGCTGTGCGCATCAGTCCGGGGTTAGTATGATTTAGTTATGGATCCTCCATTGAATTAATTTACACATACAAATTTTGAGTGTAAAGACCAACTCTAAGTGTAATCTCCAATACTCTGCAGTGTGATGGTTTGCTTTAAGGTGGTGCAACCATGTGAGGCTACACACTGAAGAGTTAAAGAACCTCGTGGGGACCTTGAGACCTCAGTACGACTCCACGGTTGTTTTTGTTTTTAAACACGAACTGTTTGTGAGTGATTGTGATTTGTAATTTGTAATCGCAATGCTATGTCTGTCTCAGTCTATGCTGTGTGTGTGTGTGTGTTGTGTCCTTTGGCTGCGTGTCAGTGCAGTATTATGGGGATAAATGTTTATCATACCACTCGAAAGCTTGTCCTGTTCTGGCTCTTATTAAAAGATTGCGAGGCTTCAGGGCTTTATCCCTGTCTGCCTGCTCTGTTAGTCACTTCGGCCACATCACATCTGCCCGCTACACACACACACACACACGCACGCACAGAAAATCAAACACATGTATAAAAAGTTCAATTTCATGTCTTAACAGAAACTAAAAAAGAGAGACATTGATCTTTAGGTTAAAGCTACATTACAGTGTTCGTTTAAATAATAGTGTAGGCCTGTAACAATAACACTGAATTAATGTTGATGATGTTGGTCACGTACAGGCCGAGAAAACATTATAAATTGAGTTTCGTAAATAGAGGATGTTAACCCCTTGCTTTTTTCACCCCAGCTCAGATACACTGCATTCTTTTCAGCAATTTTTGTAAGAACTTGCGTCCAAACCCTCCCGTCACCTTTTCAAACAGCAAGCAGCTCTGACTCATTAGCCGGATGTTCAAATTGAACTTGTGGATCCAGCTCATCACTGCAGGTTGATCTGGAGACTGGACAAGCCAAGAAGTCATTCCTGAAACTTTTTGCTCTTCTTTGGAATGGATGTGATTTAAATTTTATAATGTAAGTTTTATTTTGAAGAGCTCTTGAGATCATTATCCTGTTGATGATTTAAGTTGTGCAATATGTAAACCAGAAGGCTGTGTGACGTTGAAGTAACGCTTTTTCATGATCAACACAAGGTGAATGTCAGTCAGTAAAGACAGACCTGATATCTCTCTTCGAAACCAGTAGTTTGATACTTTAATAATAATAATAATACTGTGGCTGAATATGTTACTACAGGCTATAAAATACTGAAATCAAGCCAGTTACATTTGTTTTCTTGCTATAAAAGTCCCAAAAGCTCATCCTAGGCACAGCGCCACCCCAACAACCCCCCTAACCCCCCCTCTCCTAAACATGCCTTTACAAACACACCCAAAACCTCTCCCCCAAAACCCTCCTCCCGAACCTGCCAAACCCCCCAAACTTCCCCTCCCAAATCCCCCTAACTCCCCAAACCCTCTCCCAAATATCTCCTCACAATTCCCCCAAACTCCCCCTCCCACACCTCCACACAAGGAGGGGGAGTGGGACGCTATAAGTCCTGCTTATAACTTTGATTATGCGTCCAAAGGCCTGGCGTTCGATGGTGTTAGTATAATTACCACCACTTTATTGATGTTAGATGATGTTTTCCTAGCATTGGAATAATGCTTATTTTGCACACTGGATGGGGAAGGAGAAAAAAGAGGCTTTATTACACGCATTCTGATCAATAGTCACCCAGATTTATAAGTGTAGATTAGCGCAGTGAATACCACTTAAAGGGAAAGAATCGATGGCAAAAAAAGAAAAAAAAAGTATGCTGGCTTCACTGTGTCCCATGGGGAAGTCCCCCCAACTCACATCTGGCTAAAAAACACTCTGAGTCACACTCTGAGGGGAGTGTGTGAATGTGTGTGTGTTGGGGGTGGGGGGGCAGGGTGGTAGATCTAGAGTATATTGGAATCTATTGTCTATTGTTGCTTTACTCCACATGGCCATGAATGCTGTGTTTGTTTGAATATATTGCTTCAAAATATACCATATGTATTACATGTGTTTTATAAAATAGTACAGAATGGTCAGAAAAGGTTTTTAATTAAAGAAACATTGACAGATAGAGGTAAAGAAAAGAGCGAGAAAGAAATAAAAAGAGACGAAAGAGGCAGAGAAAATGAAGAGTGAGGCAGAGGGAAAAAGAGAGAGGGGGAAGGTAAGGAGAGAGATAGAAAGAGAGAGAGGGGGAGGTAAAGAGATAAAGAGAGAGGAATAAGGAGAGAAAAAAGACAAAGAGCAAGAGGGAAAGATAAAGAGAAAAATAAAGAGAGAGATACAGAGAAAGATAAAGACAGATAATAATACATTTTATTCATAAGCGCCTTGTGAACATTTAGTTATTAAGAAATAAAAATTAAAGAATAGATCAAATATATTAAGAAGAGTTCATAATCCTTGTGTTATCCTCAGATGTTCAGGGAGGGCGTTCCACCTTTGGGACATTAAGCACATTTTATGCACGCTCTCCACAGTTACGGCAGGTCATCGTGATGACTGTCTTGGCGTGGATGGCACACAGGGATGTGTAAGGAGAAAAAGAGAGAGATAAATAGAATCGGGAGAGAGACAGTGGTAGAGCGAGAGACAGGTCGAGAGAGGTAGAGAGATGGTAGGGGACTGGTGTTGTTCTGACTGACTGAATGAGTGTATCTTTTTGTTTAATTAGCATAATTAGCAGATGGTGCGTTTCATTAGATTCAGAAAGTGGAGAGGGCTGTTAGTGTCAGAGAAACACTGGAGAGGAACACACACACACACACACACACACACACACACACACATCAACATGTAACAGAACAACATCACAGCCTCAACAACATACACATGGAGAATAGAGACACAACCATGAACACGCTGCTCTTTTACAGATGACAAGCAACAGACACCCCCCCCCCCCGCAACACTTAATACATTACAAGACAATCACCATACCCTTGCATCTGGACCCTGTAAATTCTCTAATTTTTTCTTATTTTTAGGGGGAAAAAATTATCCAAAAAAGGCAGCCTGAAGAAATTTATTCACTGTATTGTGGTGTCAGTTTCACAGAATCACTGAAAATGCCTTTGCATTTATTCTAGTGTTAAGTCACTGGGACCGCTTTAAGCAATTAAATCAGAATATTACTGGTGCTATGCGAAGTAAAGAACCTCTGCCTGTATTCAAAAGTGTGAGATTGTTCACCTGTTGAGCGTTCTCTTACCACAAACAACTGTACCGCAGGCTCATTGATCTTCTTGGCTTTAACAATGACCTTCATCTCATCATCAGACACTCGAGAGTCTTGCTCCTCAGCGTATCTCTTTCTCTTTACCTGCCTATTCGAACGACGCTTCTACAAACAGACACAGCATGGAAAAAAAGCATACCATCAACATGTGTGTGTGTGTGTGTGTGGGGGGGGGGGGGGCTGCATGTACATTTATGTCAGAACAAGCTGCTGAGCAAGTGTGAGCAAATAACTGAGCAGCAGTGAACGTGTGTGTATGTATGTGTTGGTGGGGGGTGCCTGCACACGTGTACCCAAATATATCATGACCTAAATGTCAGTGAGTTAGAGTTAATGAAGGAGATGATGAGAATGTCTCAGGGTGACCAATTAAAGAACCCCCAATACTGTCACCACCACCCCACAATGTTTCCCAGAATGCTTCAATGCCAAATGGCCACCTATTTAGTTTTGACAGGATAACTGAGTCATCAGCAGCACACTGTCTTAATTAACACGCGGGGCTTTTAACGAGGATAATTATATCTGGGGAAAGAGCTCGGGGTGGAAGAGGGGTGGGGGACACATCAGCCCCGATCCTTCAGTGCAACCCAGAGTGTCGGTTTCTTTATGCCTCTGTCTGTCTGTCTCACCCTGTCTGTCTGTTAGTTCGTCTCTCTCTTTCCGTAAGTCTCTCTCTCACTCTCTGTCAGTCTGGCTGGCTGTCTCTCCATCTGTCAGCCTTGGTGTGTCTCTTTCTGTGCCAGCCTGTCTTTCTCGCTCTTTGTGTCAGTCTGCCTCTCTATCTCTCTGTGCGTCTCTCTATCTGCCTCTATCCGTCTGTCTCTCTTTCTGTGTGTTGTGTGTATATCTGTGTGTGTGTGTGTGTGTGTGTGTTTCTGTCTGCCTGCCTCCCTCGTTCTTTCTACTACAGTGAGAAAAAGAAAAATGCGCTCACCGAATCGTCGTCTCTGGATGACCGCCGAGGCGGAGGCTCATCGTCAGAGAGTTCATCAGAGGATTCAGTCTTGCGCTTCTTTTTCTTTCCAAACTTAATCACAATTTTTCTAAGGAAACAAACACAAGAGGAGAAATTCAATCTCATATTCATTAAAAGACAAACATGTCTCAGTTCTCAGATTTTATGGTGCATCTGTTCACCAAAATCTGATGAAGCAATTTTATTTTCTTCATTAACCCCTTTCAGCAAAAATCAAATCAGTCAGGACCAGTTGTGTCTGAACGTTATTCTTTAGAATTGCACTGGAGTTACAAGGCTCATGTAGTTAGCAAATTAGTAGAAACTACTGTACTAATTATCACATTATGCATTATTACTGTATCACTGATATGCTGATTTGAATAGAGGGTTAGGGATCATAAAAAAAAGGCAACGTTTCAGCAGTACAATGTTTCATTGGTTTTCTCCCACACTATCCACTACAATAATTCTGCTACAGAAGTAACGACACCCCTTATGACATCATTGCAGATGGGCAGGGCTCAACCGCTGCATACTCGTATTTTAGCCCGTCATGATCGTGACACTAAAGTAGATAACTGATTTTGATAAAGTCAAAGTGAACTTTGTCATCTTAACAACTTTCAAGTATACAGAGAGACAAAATGGCAAAGCTCAGGTTCCACAGTGTACACATGTGTGATAGACATCCTACACTGTGCAACATACAGAACTGTGCCAATAAATAAGTATAAAATAAGAGTATGCTTTGACCAGAACAACTCAAATAAGTGTGGCTGGCTTAGATAATTACAATCAGATAATCACAATAATTATCATTATTACAATAATTCTCATGAAATACTATTACAGTGTAATAACTGACAGGTCTAACTGAATTGAATGCAGAAAATGCAGACATTTTTTTTACTTTCTCATTTAAAGCCTATATGCACTTATGGTGAACTTAACAGGTCAGTAGGGTAGTTACAAGCCACATGTAACCTGAAGAGTTTCCAGTGGCTGTATTTAGACAGGGCTGCAAGCTGAGAGAGGCCAGCTCCTAAACTACACAGCATCAGTTTGTTTTTGGCGGCTATTTGTTGTGAGCGTTTCCACTTCATTAGAATTTTAAGTCTTATGCATCTACTCTGAGTGACATCAACCAGCAATGCTATTTCTCCTTCAGTGACCACGATCACAAACTTGGTGCTTATAAATGACAAGTATGAAAAAGACAGTTTGTAAAAAGAACGTTTTTTTTTCGCTAGGTTTAAAAAACTGATCTTCAAACAGTATTTAATCCATCGTGTAAAGGATTAAGTTAAAAGCTGACTGGACCAAGTACCCAGGAGGTTATTAAACCTCCTGAAGACTCCTCTGTTCTTGAACTACTCTTACATAGAGATTTTAGCTCTCTCGCGTGGTTCTCACTCCCCTGAAACTTGAGTGTTTCCTCATGTCATAGGCTGCTTTGAATAAAAGCGTGAATGTAACAGATGAATGTAATGTAATATGATTTCAATGTTTGCTACAGAAACATTTTCTATTGAGGCCTGCAGTATGTGGACAATATACTGGATCGTGTGAATCCATTCAAATCCCCGACTGGTCAAGTCAAACGTCCAGTGCTTTGTATATTTCACACTTCTTGGATAGTAGTATCTACCGACCCAATTTTGCAATAAGACTAATAAATGACATATTGTGGAGCCATATTAGAGAAACAGTACATGAAAAGACGTCAAACAAAAGATGAACCTCCAGCTGAAAAACTATGCCTGAGGCTTAATTATGTTTCAACTTCCACACGCAGTGATTCTTTCTTCTCTCACTCCATACCAGAGAGAACAATGGTTCTTTCTAGGGTAATAAACCTCTGCTGGTGCAATCAGAGTACTCGCATGCATATTCAACAGCCCAATTGGTGAAGCGAAATGTGGGATGGACCTGGACATCGAACATGCTTTCGACAAGGAAACACGTTGTACAAGTAGCTGGTCACTATAAGAATAAATGATGGCAGCATTGTGTATCACAAGCTGATTCTTTCCAGAAAAGTGTAAAAGTGTTCAATCTTCGTTTATCTGTACTGGCTTGCTGTGGTCTGCTATGTAAGGGTGGTTGTGGTAATGGGTTTCACAGGCAAGCTTTTTACCCACTAGGCCACTAAATTGCAGGTTCAACCCCGCACTTTCTACTACTGTGTCTTTGAGCAAGACACTTAGCCCTCAGTTGCTCCAGGGGGACTGTCCCTGTAACTAATGATTGCAAGTTGCTCTGGAGAAAGGCATCTGCCAGATCTAATGTACTTTGCTTTTTTTCCCCGTTTCATGCTGGCCACACATTTTATTATACTCTCAACATTTGACGTGCAGAAAGGAAAGCACAGCGTTTTCTTCTTCAGAACAAAAAAAAATGAAACCCTACTGATTACAGCAGGTTTGCCATATTTCGGATGCTGTTAATGGTGCAGCTGATTCATAAATATTGAAGCATCACTGTATTGACACACTGCATCGTAATGTACAAAACATACTGCCATTTCAGAAAGTATATTGCCATATGTCTCATTGGAATCTAAGATTCCGGACCGGCCTTCCTTATCCCAATGTCACGTTGTCTTAAAATGTTTTTTGAACACTCTAAACTGCTGAGTAAGCGCTTGTGAAAATTGACATTCTAGCTCAAGTAGGTCTGTGTCTTTCTAACTGCCATACCCTGAAGAGAAAACTAATTATAATCTTTCTTATATTTAGCCAGGACAACTTTGCTGCATATTGCGCAACGGTCCAGTTATGTGTGCCGAGTGCACTCTGGAGTCTTGTAGCTACCGGCGCAGTAGAGTTGCCATTTTCTGTCATAGAATTCGAAAGAAGCACCAAGGCCAAAGAACAATTACACAATAAGGAGAAGGTCCATACTTTAAAAAATATCCACCATGTCAACATCTAATGTAATACAAGAGAATGTCCGTCTCTCCCTCTCTCTCTCACACTGTTTCTCTGAGGAGCACGTGCAATTGTTAGTAGACCCTTCCCACAACAAAAGAATGCCCAGGAGAGGAAGAGTGATGGGAGACAGTTCAGTAGGTAACAGATCAGATGGTGCCATTCTCCAACATGGTTTTAAATACAGATGGATAGACAGTGTGATAGATGGACAGACAGAATGGTTGCAAAATATACACTGGCGTTGATATACCTGGATGGTCCAACCAGGTAAAGTGGGGACACTCTGTCCTACAACAACGTGTACATTTTTTTTACCAAATCACACACGCATCTGCTTGGTCCAGTTAAATGGATCTGTTTAGGTTATGACTCAGAAAACAGGACATCTGCTGGGAACACACACACATCCCTCCTCCATAGACAATATTACACTTCACTAATCCTTGGGACAATGTGACTCTTGGGTTGCCTAGCAACCATAAGAGAGCGTGAAGTGAACAGAGAGGGTGGCAGAAGTGACATCACATCCTGTGAGTGACGCATGATGTCAGCTCTCACACACACACACACACACACACACCCCAAATGCTGTGACATGAGGCAGTGTGTGCAGCCTCGTTTTTTTGGAAAAAGGAGAGATAAACAGATGATAATGCTACACTTTACTTCACGATATACATACATAAATATATACAGCCTGGTATAGAGACCCATCAAACTCACAAGTTGTCAGATGCATAATGCCTAGTATAATGTATTAGTTGCATAATGTATATTATACATACTGCATGTAATATATACTAATGAATAATATATAATACAATACTCTTGTAATGCAACTATAACTGCACAATCCGAACCACTTTACATACCATTTGCACTATATATACATTTTACTTTCTTTCCTTCACATTGTATAAAATACATACATATGTATATGTAGACTATAAGTAGACTGATAGTGCTATGTATGTATTAGGGCTGCACGATCATAGGAAAGCATGCAATATGCAATGTTGTTGAATGTAGCGATGGCGATATCACATGCGATAAGTACGTAAAAACTTCTGCTTTGGATTTGCTGGTAACATAGACTCCAGGCGCTGACTAGTCTATGCAGAAAAAAATTTTAATGCAATATTTCCATTCCAACATTTTTTTAAAAAAAAGAATTTACTTTAATGCCTATTTTTTTTGTAATTTTAAATCTTAAATAAATGTAAACATAATTTAAATTATAGTAAGTTCTTAGTCAGAAAAAAATAGCAAAAGGAACAATCTATAACAGTAGACCAGAAGATGAAGAAAACTGCTTAGCGATATTTTTTTTGCCCTCTTCTCTGTGGCACTGGGTGAAGAGCTTTGGAAAAACACCATTAATTGCAGTTCAGTCAGTCTTTTGCGATATGTATATTGTGCATGTTGATATCGCGATACACACACACACACACACACACACACTGGATATATAAGTAAATATAACACCACTGGTGTGACAGGCATTGACAACTGTAGAAACGCACCAGAAAAACTGCTAGTTTTAAGGAACTCAATTCAATTTACTTCACCACAGCATCTTAAGATTGGCTTAACTTTAATTGAGAGGCAAATGTTTAAAAGAAGGCGGGGGAGAATAGTGCAGTTTTCAGGCAGCTTTTTAAAGCTTTGGTTGGTGCAGATCTGATACTGAGGGGCAGTTTGTTCCAGCACCGGACTGCATAGTGAATAAATGTCATTTCACCCAAACCATTAAGTAATGCTTGAGTATTGGATTAATGGTGCTATATTACAGACAGAGACTGAACAATGACCAGATTAAGCTGACCACTACTGGCCTCAACTTTGTTTGAACTGGTCCACTTGATGCTGACTCTTACACTTGAGTATTCAAGTGACTCTTACATTTTCTTAACACCATTAGAAACCACTGAGTTCACTTCTTGAGGCAGAGGGAATTTGTGAGTGAGGCACCATCAGGATAACCCGTAGTGCCAGTGCTACATGAACATTTGTTGTCCCTGGACTATCATCACGATTCAAACACATCTTTACAAAAGAGGAAATCATAAGTGAAGAAAAACAACCAGATGATTTAAATTTACTTAGTTATTCATGTTAGTAAAACATTTTACATACTAAAGCTGGACATACTAAAACTTATATATTTACTTAAAGTAAATTTCCACACTAATTTCTGGCTGAAACCATTATTTCAATTTGTGATTAAAATGAAAACACCAACAGAAGATTCAGTTCTTTAGTCTCTCGCAGATTTTTTCTGAGAACCGAACTAATCATTGTTTGCTGAAACCGCAGATCGCCTCCAGATTTTTTTTTGCTTTTGTCCGAGCCTTGTCCGCCATGCCCCCTCGTCCTCGTGCTGGTTATTTATGTTTGGGCACGCCGGTTAGCAAGGCAATCAGACACCTGAACAGAATGAGCCTCCGATGCTCAGCGCCGCACCCAAACAAACAACCAGCAGATGAAGCCTGGACGTCAGATTTTTTCCTGGCAATATAACATTTTAGTGCTAATTATTAAGGATAATATAATTTACTAATTTTGTAACAAATATTAATGTAAACTCAGCT
The DNA here is from genome assembly GCA_037974465.1 of Brachypetersius altus. Classification (NCBI taxonomy): domain Eukaryota; kingdom Metazoa; phylum Chordata; class Actinopteri; order Characiformes; family Alestidae; genus Brachypetersius; species Brachypetersius altus. The sequence continues at coordinate 1,532 of JBBPDB010030187.1, read as the reverse complement.
ACATTTCCATATAAAATGTAACTACACATATTTTGTCAAGAGAATGCAAAGAAAGTGTGTCTTGGGGTGCTGTTCAAAATTAGGTTTGAAAGTAGCCAATCCAAGAATGTTATTTATTTCTTCTTGCTGCAAATCTATGGCAGCTGCAGTCCAGAATTTACCCCATGGAGGGGGAAGCACTGTGGGAGACAGCAGTTCGCTGTACAATGTACAGTATGGCTATGGGTTTACCTTCACTTTCTCTTTAAGGGTAATGTTTAAGCTGAGTTTAAAGTGAAATTAAAGTGTTTTGGAAGCATATTTGGGGGCCTATTTCACCATAAAAATATGCATTTTTAGGCACTCTTTTTATCACAAATTTCACTACACGCAGGTGCTCTTGGAACGATTGTTGGGGGTTTACTGTACTTCTATTGTTGCTTGAAAAATAGACAGTCCTATTCTCTACTCTTCGCTCTACTGTTGTCTGCTGGTAATCAGGAGACAAGCTTATAAAAAAAAAAAAAGGACCTAAACATTACCTGCAGATTCTGTTTCTAAAGCACTGAATCCTCAGGTCTGCACAATAGACTGCAGGCTGAAACATATGTAGCAGTGTATATATCTATGACATTACCCTTTTCAGTATGCCAGAGGGAAAAAGTTGCAAAAGTACTACTATTACTACTATTCAAGCACTCAGATCCATCCACCGTGAATTTAGTGGACTTATTTCAGAATCAGAATCTGAAAATGTTATTGATCCCGGAAGAAATTGCTTATGCTATGCCTGCAGTTACACAGAAATAAAACAATATAAAATTTGGTATAGGTCAAAATAAAACCTTCCAGAAACACTCTGATATTAGTGGAGAAGGTCGTATGTGCTAGACTGACAATGACATTTTGTATATATAACAGTGTTTCTAACACAAATTATTTTCAGTGACAATTTCAGTGTAATCCAGAAGTACTGATGTTCTAAGGCTTAGTGTTGATGTGATATGGCAGCACTTACACAATATGGACTAAACTATTGGGACACCTCAATTACTGAATCCAAGTTGCTCCTTACTCCCAGTGAAACTTAATGCATCCAAATCCATGGACATAGTTTGGGGAAGAATCTTTTCTATTCCAGCATGACTGTACTCCAGCGCACAAAGCGAGCTCCATAAAGACATGCTGGAGGTGTTCAATGTGGAATCACTTGACTAGCCACACAGAGCTGACCTCAACCCCATCTAGCACCTTTGGGATGAACTGGAACAGAGATTGTGACCCAGACCATTCAGATTGTGTCTGACCTCATAAATGCTCTACAGAATGAATGGGCACACATTCCCACAAAAACACTCCAGAATCTCCAAAAACGTTCCAAAATCTTGTGAAAAGCCTTCCAAAAAAGAGTGGAAGCTGTAATAGCTGAAAAGGGGAATCAACTCCATATTAACGTCTAGTATTTGAATGCAATATCATTTACATTTACATTTATGGCATTTATCAGACGCTTTTATCCAAAGCGACTTCCATTCCTTAACTACAGGGGACAG
>JBBPDB010030167.1:0-11890 GCA_037974465.1 Brachypetersius altus | reverse complement strand
CTGCTGTGCTTGAGAACGGGCTCCTTTGAAACTGTATTGTGCTGCTGTGTGCTTGTGAACTTGAACCAGAGAGACTGGCCCGTTCAGGGGTGTGCTGTGGTTCTACCAAGGAACTGAACCTGGCGTTGTCTCAGACAGGACACGTGGAGAGGAATAACAACAAGCCAGGAAGTGCCAGTGTGACAAGTGGCACGGACCCTGACCTCTTTGTATTTCCCCCATCTCTATATTTCTCTCTCTATGTCTGTAATCCGTACTGCAGTGACACGGCGAGCAACAGTCTCACCCAGAGTGGGGCTCTCTACACAGTGCTTGCTACAAAATGGAGTTGAGAGTCTCTGACTGTGTTTTGGTGTGATCTGGGTCTCCTTGGAGTGAAGATCCTCCGGAGAATCCAAGGATTAACGTGTGACGTAACGGAATGAAGGTCCTCCGAGGGAAAGAGACACTCCAACTATTTCAGTTCCGACAGTGTTCAATTGTGAGCCTGAACTTTGACTATTAAATAAAGAAACCCTTTCGTGAAAAGTATGCTGCTGCTGTGTCCTTCCCCTCAGCCACCATGAAAGGTCTAAGGATTCCCCATTTAACACAATATGTTGTAACATATGTTATAATATAACTGTGTCAACAGTGTTGCTTTGTTCACTGTCTTAACTGAAGAAATTAATACTGTCTTGCTCCTTGGCACATTTGCTGGATGTATGTCAAATAATGTAGGTTTAAATGTTATGAATTCATAGCTCTAGGCAGAAAGCACCAATAACTTCTCCCCCTTACAAATAACACGCCATGCATAGTACTCCATACTCACTGCATTTTGTTTTCCCTGACATGCAATTAATCATCTTTCAATTTATAAACTGAATAGCCCCATTTATCATGGAAATTATTTTTTGCCCAAAATAATGTTGCTTTCAGAAAGAGTCATTTTCATTAACATAAAATTGGTTATTGTTCACAGTCATTAATATGCACTCCTCAGGGTGGCTTTCACTCAGTTGATGGGAATTATGCAGTGTAGCATTTGGGTGCTCGATGGCATTATTGTACGGCAAATCAAGGCAGTGTGTAAAACCCTTAAACCCACTTTCTGCAAGAACACGGCATTTATGTGAGAGCAGAGGTAAATGTAACTGGGGTACATGTAAAAATAAGAATAGGTAGTGCTTATCCATGAATGCTTTAATTAGTCTGTGTGCTAGATTCATTTAGTGTTTAATGATGTTTGTTTTGACCGGAATGAAGGCATTCCTTCCTGCTTCTGCTATAGTAAATGGACAGTGCAAACAATTTAATTTAGGTCACATTACAATTCTTTTGTGTATTGTTTTAAGATTCAATATCCAGTTTATCTTTGTAATTAATACAATAAAGTGCTGTTTATAATTAGCTCTTAAAGCGCCCCTTTCTCAAAAAAAAAATATGTTGGATGTTTTCTGTGGCAATTGACAAATGGTCACGGTGAGGGATTCTATCTGCTGCATCAACACACCGGAAATTGGATCTACGAAAAATAACAAATTGCAAAGAGCCTGTGTGTATATTTCATGTAAAGCTGGAACGCTCTCCTTACCACGTTTTCCCCCATTCACCCAAACTGACACAGGGCAGCTGATTTCACAGCCCCTGATCTAACGGAGGATGATATACATTTACACACTTTATGATAATTGACAATGTAAATAATGCACCACTAAAACAATATTTTAAATAAAATGTCAAAAAAGTGTATCATTTAATTAAACACAGTGGTGTAGACATAATTTAAATGTTAGGGCACCTGGTTGTAGGTTTGGGAGACAGCAACCATTAAGTCTCACAGATATTATTATAATGAGGTTACTCATGACCACAGCATTATTTCAGTGCAGCAAAATGACACACCCATTTAGGAGGGACAGGCTGCTTGCAGGAGCTAGGCTTCATGTCATATGGAAAAGGAACACCATTCTTAATTTACATTCCTACTTTAAGAGCAGATTTTCTAACCAAAATATTGTGTTATTGTCATTTAAAGATCAAATATAACAAAAATGTAGCAATGTAACCCATCATTTAAACTCACCATTATGTAATGCTAAGCTAAAAATGCTTTTTGACAAACACTGGATTTCTCATCAGATTGGGTTTTGATATCTTTGATATGCTTAGGAATGCATATTGTGACATGTATTTATATTGCTACAATCCCAGCCCTATTCAGGTATCTCTAGGTATCAAGTATCTCTAATGAAGTTCCATTAAAGCCTTTTAGAAGTGTAACGTCCCGGTCAGCAGCCACTAGGGCCACTATTGGACAGGATTGGTGGGGACACTTGCATTGAAACTGGGTGTGGTTTCTTCCCTGGTTGGCTTCAGGAGTAAAGGTTCCCAGTCGGCCAGGGATTAAGGAATAATTGTGTTAGTGTTCTGATTGTGTTTTGTTTTATGCACGTATGTATAAACTGCTCCGTTTTAGTTCTGGTTGTATGTCCATCCTCAACTTCAGTTGTCCTCAGTTGTGTCTGTTCAGGATCTTGCCTTTGTCTGAGCTTTGGCCATCGTGCTTTCTTGTTTTGTGTTTAATTAAAACAAAGAAAATGGGAATCCACATGCCTCTTCCTTCTTGAACAAGCACGTTATGTGACAGATGGACAGACCATACACCATGGTGCAGCGGATTCCCCCTCAAGCATGTGGGACACGGCAGGCTGGTCACCTGAGGAGAAGATGGCTCCTGAAATTTGTCCCTAAACTTCTCATGGACATTGTATGATGTACTTAGTAATTGTTATAAATGTGGACAGTAATTTTGTTCTGTGCTATTTTTTTGTTTTTTTGTTGTGTAATTTGTACAGTTCCTGTTTGCTTGTATGCAGCACTTTTTTGCTCTGTGGTATTCTGAATCCTCTACACATTCTTTGGACTATGCTCAATTTGCATTTGAAAGTTAACTCATTCCATTATATTATGCACGCTGCTATATACTGTAGTCTGCATTTTTCTCAGATCTCTTTCCTATTGAGGATCCCAATTAACTGAAGTGTGTGTTATATTTTAAATACCATGACTGTAGACATAACATTTTATCCTGTTTTGTACCTTCCATTCATGCAATGTCTTTGTTTTCCTTGTACCTTGTGGCTTTTGTTTTGATCCATAACTCCTACATCATGGTCCTGCCCTCTGCTTAGTGTCCTCACCTGTGCAGCTATATCCCCACCTTTCTCAGGTGTTCCCCATCCTTTCCTGTATAAATTGAAAGTGACCATTCTGTCATACGTGAACACATCACAGCACAAAATCCTTCCTCTGCATTTAATCCTTTCACCAAGCGAAGTAGCAGCCAGCCTGTAACACAGCGCCCAGGGAGCAGCGTGTGGGGATGGGGGTAGGTTCGGGAATTGAACCCATGACTTTCTGATGGCAGGGTGAACTCCGTAACCACAAGGCTACCAGCTGCCCCTGACAAATAACCTTTACCTGGATTCCTTGTTAGTCTCTCCACCCTGACACTTCCTATTACACTCTTCATGTTTACCACTGTTACGATGTACCACTTTGTAGCATGATCAGCACAGAACAATGTTAGAAACATGAAGTGGAGTGCAGTTTGGTTAGACACAGACAATAAATGGGGAAAAATGAACACACTGAAAACAAGAAATAGGAGAATTTTACTTGTCATGACAGAGAGAGAGAGAGAGAGAGAGATATACTATATGGACAAAAGTAATCTTAATTAATGAATACACTCTCCTAAGAAGGATTTTTTGTTTGTGTTACATAATGCAAACCAGAAAAGTCTACCAAGGCTGCTTTATCAGCCATGAATGACTGTAAGCTGGCAAGCATAACACTTTTTGTGAATTATACACATTTTGTAACTGATATTTCATGGCAGATAAATGATTTATTTATTTGTAGTTAAATGCTATTCTGTGAACAGATACACGACTAAATAAATAGAGAACTGTTTCATTTGTAGTACATTTTGCTTTTGAAAGTCTGTATATTGGTTGGTGCTCCTTGAATTTTCAATGGGTCAAATGCACATGCAGGATTACTGGTGACAGAACAATTTGAAGGAGACACCAGCAGCATTCTTTAGAATTGACTGTAGGCTACATTTCTGTAAGATTGGTAGGTCACAAATTTTTCATTTTGCCTCTGCGTTCAACACAGATTTAAAGTGACATTTACTTTTGGTCTTGTGGTATGTTGGTTGAAGGTAAATCATTGCATAGAAAACATGGTTAAATGAGAATAGAGTATTAAAAATTACTCTCAGCCAAACAATCATGAGCTTTTTTACTATTTTTGTCATTGAAAGAAAATTGTTGTTTGGACCATAATATATCAGTGTGTGCTGCTTCAAAGCACAAAAGCAACTAACAACATTTGCCATAGGAGAACACTGAAGTGGGTCTTAAGATTAACCAGTTGCGCTCAGCCCCTTTTATCGGCAAATTAACCGCGCCCTTGTCCTGTCGTAAAGCACGTCTTTTTATGCATAACTGATACTGAACTGTATAATACTATGAAAAACATCATGCCGTACACAGCATGTATAAATCTAGTAATCAGTACACAGCATGCTATTTCATGGCGTCCACATCCAGGGTCTGACTTTTTTGTCCCTGTTTATATTTTACATTATTTTCTGACCATTTCCTGTTTAGATCAGGGCAGGGAATATATATTCTTGTGAGAGTATACATTTTTGCTCTTGTGTTCATGGATATACTCACTTTTCTTATTTAAGCCCTGTTAGGGGTTAAGCCCTGCTAACCCCTGATTTTACACATATTAATTATTTCATCATTTATAGTCATTATTGATTAATGTATTGTCAGATTAATAGCTTAACAAAATTATTAACATTTGAAGAATTAAGGGGGTCTATCACCGAGGACTGGGGGACCCCACTTCCGTGATTTACCTCGGAGACAGACAGGAAGGCAGGCATCCATGAACTCTTTATTGACATGAACGTGAAACGGGAAAACAAAACCTGGCTCAAGGGCTGATACAGAACATGAACAGAAACGTGATCTCTAAATGAGGCGATGGACCGATACTGAAGTCCCACAACACTGAACTTAAATACACAGCATAATCAATGAACTAAAAACAAGACAGGTGGCAAACACAAACCATGCACAAATATCGAAATAAAAGTCCCCAAAAACAAACCAAAACAGTGGCCCCTACCGGCCACTGGCCGAGCCGTGACAGGGTCATACATTTGTGTAGTTTGGTCCTAGGCACTGGGATGATTCTGCTACTACTGCTGTTCTCCTCACGTCAGCCTTGGGCAGACAGAGGACCTGGTTCTTTGTTCTGTGTCACAAAACGTGCGTTTTTCAGTAATTCAGTGCCTCTGCCATCACTGCTGCAGGCCTGAGGAGTTGGTTTATAGTCTGTAACATTAATGTAAACTTTCAGACAAGTGTCTCATTTAAAAACGTTCATACTGTTATAATATGTTATAATATAATATTCCTTGTTTCTGCCTTACACAAACATCATGAAATAAGTGCATTTGTGCAACTCATATATTAAAATTCATTAAGAGTTGTTGACCTTTTCTGTCCCAGGCATCAGTAAAGCCTGACAAAAGTAAAACCCTTATTTCCTTTAGAGTAGGAATGTCTTTACCAGTTTTATGTTTGTGTCTGTTTGTGTATACAGTTACCCCCTGCTTGTTGTTGTGTAGTGGTACAAAATGTCTAAAAATGCCTATTTTTAAAGTGTAAACCTTAAATATGCCCCCAAATATGCTCCCAAAACACTTTCCCCAAACAATTTCATTTAAACTCAGTTTAATACATTAGCCTTAAAGGAAATGTAAAGATAACCCCCTGTTTACACTGTTTACACTGAACTACAGTGAATGTAAATACTGATATTACACCTGTATAGACTGCACTGTAATGCATTTTCTTTGGTATGTGCTGTCATTTTCTTTTGTATAAGCAGGTAAATACAGTAATAATCACCAATCTCCAATCATTTTTACAGTTCCATAATTTACTGTTCATGCCACGGTACATCTTATACAGGCGCTTCAGGAGGGGTCGTATTGTAGCGACCCACCGGTTAAAGCAGACACTGGACAATGACTGAGCTCAACAACCTCTTTTAATTTAATTTACAGTAATAAACATACAGGGCTTTAAGTAGGACAAAATAAAAAACGAGAAAAAACGATCATCCCAAGGCATGCCTTCTTTGTGTTCTCTGTACAGCACGAAAACAATTATACAGTTATATTTTACATGGAACTGTAGCTAAATTTGTGTTAATGGTTATGTTACAAAAGTAGTATACAATACCTTTAACGAAAATGTTAAGGTAAACCCATATACAGTGGTGGACTGGCAAATGATGTGTTCTGGAAAGACCAGAACAGCCGTCCGGTACGCACCCGTCAGCCAGAGATGCAGCCCTTCTTGTAACGTACGGTGCTCTCAATGATGCCATAATGGAGTGCTGCAGCCAGAAATTCTGTGACTCCGATCCACGTGAAAAATATAATACTTTGATATATTAGTAAATAGGGCTAAATTATGCAGCAGATTTAACCAGCTTACTTCCCTCTGTGACAGTTCAATAATGCCACAGAGCCATGCAGTCCAGTCTTCAGCCTGCTCCATTACTGCTGTCTTCTTCTACCTTCCATTGTTCTCACTTCCTTATCGCCTCTGACAGCTAACACAGCTGCTGTAGCTTTATACAAGAAGAGTGAGGATCAAGAAGAGACCTCACAGCTCAGTACACAGGTAGAGGAGATAAGAGCCATAGAACTGTGTGGGTGCACAATTTTTGATTACATGATCAAAATGGTCCCAATCTCAGCACTAAAATCAGTGTTATCACAGGAGCTTAGTTACATTTCTTGCATGGCTTAAGAGCTGTCTATATGAATGCAGAATAAAAAAAAATCTCTTAACAATACATGAACTGAATGTCTGCATGATTTACCCTTTATCATCACTCATTACACCACAATAGAAGTGGGCTTGTGTCATGTATGTAACATGTATGTCGGCCATAAAGTTGGTAAGTGTGCATGAAGATTCATAGCAAGAGAAGTTTACAGAGGTGATAATATCAAAATAATTTTTCACGGTTTTAATGAGAACTTTTCCCAGTTTTAGTGAGAAATATGGCTGCTGCATTCTGAACAGCTTATTTAGGTTCTTGTCGGAGCAGCCTGACAGTAGGGCGTTATAGTAATTGAGTCTGGAGGTAATACAGGCATGGACTAAGTTTCCTGCATTATGTAGGGATGGTGCGTTTTATAACTTAGCAATATTTCATAGATGAAGCGGAAATCTATTTTAATAACAGTCCCAATATGTGCGTCAAATGATCCTGGGTGAGTAGTGACACCACTTTTTATACTTGACATTAGGCAAGATCAACAATAGGCATTTTTAGGAGAAGGAGTTCTGTTTTTTGTGTTGATTTTTACTGGTAAGAGCTCTTAAAGCACATTTGTAGGAACAGAATTACGTTTACAGATCATCACTGTACATTACTGACACACCTGTCACTGCACGATATTGGCTTGTGATTTGCTACCTGCTTTCAAGCCTTGCCACACCTCTGCCTCCTGAGAACAGAGGTTTTTTAACCATATTTTTATGAATGACAGAACAATAGCTTGCAGGTCCATTGGAAATAGATACTGCAGAACAGCTTGAATATAGTAGTAAAAGGTAGTAAAAGGTAGTAAATTAAATTGGGCCAAATTAAAGCCAGTAAAAATTAATAAAAAGTAGTAAATGTCATCTGACATGGTTGTACATTTTTGAACCCCCATCCAACTGGGCCTTTGCGTTTTTCAATTTGTGCAACGTATCTCCTTAAATTACTAAACTTGCATGAATTTATTTTTATATTGCATGTAGGACCAGAGTGATAGGAATGATGTCACATGTACCTCGCGCGCGTTGAATCAATCTGGGTACCCAGCTGGCTTGCTGCCAAACCTCTGCGCGAGTTCGCTAATAGTTTATTTCAGATATGGACTGGTGCCAGTAGTTTGCAACAGCCGAGTCGAGCAGCCATCAAGCCAGGATGCTCTCTCTCTCTCTCTCTCTTCTTAATCTCTAATCTTAATACTTCAGCGGACCACATTTTGGACAATGCAATGCTTTCAAATTTGCGGAGAAGGCCTTTTTCTATTGCAGCAATACTGTACCCCAGTGCACAAAACAAGCACCATAAAGACATGGTTGGATGAGTTCAGTGGGAAAGAACTTGACTGGCCTGCACAGAGCCCTGACCTCAGCACCTTTGGGATGAACTGGAACAGAGATTGTGAGCCAGGCCAGTCCTACATCAGTGTCTGACCTCATAATCGCTCTATAGAATGAATGGGCACAAATTCCCACAGAAACACTTAAAACCCTAATGGAAAGCCTTCTGAGAGTGGAAGCTGTTATAGTCTATGTATTTGATTGCAAAAGTCCCTGTTGGTGTAATAGTCAGGCATTCCAATACCTTTTGTCCATATGGCGTAGAAGTCAAATGATATGCTGTTATGTGATGTGTTCAACCTTTTAGATTTAGATTTAGAACAAAACATGTTTTTTTATATGTTTTCACTCAGAAAGTTCCTGTTTTTAATTATATCTTGTGAAAAATCTTGTTCATTTTTAACTTTTGTTTTAATATACTAAGAATTGCTAACTAAATTGGCGTGTCTTCTCTTTATGTCTACAGTGCCAGTCAGCCAGTCTCTATGGGGAATTACAGAACCGACTCTAAACCCTCAACTGTGTGGTGTGGGTGCACCATGGCCATGTGCACGATGGTGCTGGGGTTTGCTTTGCTGTTTCCTGGAGTCCATGCTGTTCCAGCACATGATGGCAAATGGGTGCAGACCACCAGGGTCAGACGGCAAGCCCAGAATCATGAAAGCCTCAAGAGCAATCAGTCCCAGCCTATGATCTTCAACCATGTGTATAACATCAATGTCCCACTGGAGTCCCTGTGCTCTGTTGATCTGGACAACACCCCAGAGCTGAATGTTAAGGGTTCTGCTGGGGGTGATAGAAGACCCACAGAGTACACAGAGCAGACTGCGGACTCGGACAGTCAGGTGACATTCACCCATCGCATAAATATTCCCCAGCAAGCGTGCACCTGCCCTGCCTCATCGATCCTGCAGCAGCTGACCAATCGCATAGAAATGCTGGAGAGAGAAGTATCCCTGTTGCGAGCTCAATGCAGTGGTGGCTGCTGTGGAGAAACACCAGCCATGGGTAAGTCAGAGACAGATGTGCACAGCTGCAGTGGGGAAAAAAGGACTTTTGTATAAAAATCTTTAAAAACCTGTACAGTTGTTTACTTTAGTTGTTGTCAGCAACATCAGCAAGCTGTGATTTAATGTAAATTATTTATTTTACAAATAGAAAAAAAATTGTAGATTCTAAACTTTGTCAATACCTGGGTTTCAGTCATGAGAGTCATGAGAATCAGTCAGTGAGAGAAGCAATCGATTTATTCATTTTATTTCAGTGGATTGTAAATTTATGAAGAAAAATATGCCAGTCAGCCAAGCACATACTCCGCAATCATTGGTGACAGTAGATATTTTTATCATTGAAAGACATTTATACAGTATATAGAAAATAATCATTCGCTTTAAAATATGCACATTTGGTTGCTTGGGAGCCTGAAATGAAGACACACAGAGTACTCAACGCAATGTATAACATCCAAGTGCAAGATATGAGCTCAATTGAAACATTTTTGTGTGATATTGCCACATGCAGAGAATGAGCACTCTTGTACAAAAAAATTCTGAAACTGCTTCTAAGCTACCACAGGCCTCCTGCTGGTCTCTCTGACCAGTTTCCTCTCCGTCTTCTGTCCAGTTTGGAGAGATGGCCTGATCTGCGGAGGGTCCAAACATTTTCCACTTTTAAATTCTAGATTTGATAGTGTTAGATAGATGAAGCCTTTGATTCTTTTTTGTAGCTATCTCCTGACTTTATGCCTGAGATTTTTTGACAGTGCGTTGTCACCCTTACTTAATCATTTGCTTTCAGTTGTTCTACCAAGCAGTAGAATGCTACAGGATTCACTGTTTTTATGGTGAACTAATCAACCAATTACAGATGCTCTCAGGTGGAAACCAGTTAGATTGATGTGGATAAGGTGATTAGCAACACCTGACTCTGTTGAGAAGTATTGTAGGAGGAGGTGATTCTTTGTTCATCTCATTGTAATTTCTTTTCTGTATATTTAATTTGTTTTGCATTGCGTGAACGAAAGAACAAAATGTGAATATTTCAAAGGGTTGATTCAAGTCAAGTCATGTCAAGTAGATTTTATTGTCATTTCTACCATATACACAGTACACAGTAAAAATGAAACAACGTTCCTCCAGGACCATGGTGCAACACAAGTGCAAAACAGGACAGAACAAGAGCAACAATACCCCTAAACGAGACAGGACAAGACAATGTATAGTGCAAATGACAATGGCTACTTTGAGGATAAGTACAGTATTTGACCAGTACTGTAGATTAGAAGCAGGGATCTGCAAGAGTGCAAATGTGCAAGAGAATGCATTACATCAATAAATAAATGTGCAACAAATGTGCATATGTAAAACAGCAATACATATGACTGTGCGGTTTGTAGCAGCATAAAAACCATGACTGAGAGTGTTGTGTGTTTTACAGAATGTGTAATATGAAAATAGCATTTTAACTGGTTTTCCAAAGGGGTAGGGGTGAGGTAGGGGGAGGTGGGTGATTTGTGGTGTGTGTGTGTGTGTGTGTGTGTGTGTGTGTGTGTGTATGTGGTTTTATGCTTTAGTTCTGGTTAAGGAACTGAAGCATTTCGGCTATTCTGAGGCAAAGCCAACAGCTTGAGGGTGGCTGGTGGCCTAGTGGTTAAGATGTTGCCCCTGAAATCAGAAGGTTGTTGGTTTGAATCCCAACACTAGTATCGTTACTGAGGTACAGTTCCCATACTCTGCTCCCTGGGTGCCCCTTGTTGGTGGCAGCCCACTGGTTCACTTGGTGAATGGGTTTAAATGCAGAGAAACCACAGAGTAAGGTCAAAGCACAAAGGCATGTGAAGTAGATAAAGTCTAGCTTTTGGTATGAAGAAAAAAACATATAGAAGTGTCTTTATTGTGCATAAAATACTGTACACTGCCTCTCTATTACAGCCGTCAGACCCGCTGACTTACGAGACGCATCATATAATTCAGTCTGAACGTGGATCAACCTTGGACACGGCTCAAGACAGCCGCTCGCTGCGAACGCGTCCAATTATGAGAGTACACTTCTGTTTATGTCAGGTGCTTGGAGGATGTCAGTGTATCACGATAATAATAATAATCACCGGCGATAGTTATTTATCTGGAGCTGTTCATACGCTTCCAATGCCGCTCAAACAGCTGGTGACATTTTCGCGATGAACGATGAGAGCCAGACAAGGGCAAGAGCAAGTACTCCCTCTTCTCTCGTTCTTATAATGATCTTGAAAATACAAAAAAAAAATGCTTTTTCTAAGGTACAGAAGGTGCAGTTTTACAGGATTGCAGGAAGTGGACCTAGTAACTGGGTCCTGGGACCCATTATTTGACTAGTTTTTTGATTAACCTGCCTCGCACCTAATATGTAATAATGTTTATATTAAAATCTGGTAGAAATATCTTTAGTTTAGTGCGTTTTGTTCACCGTACTGCATTCGGAAGCTCTGAGGAAAGTTTCAGCCTCGCGTCAATTTTCAGAATCATTTCTTACAATAAAATAAATATTGGCACCAAGGGCTCAATCAGTGCTCGACTGGCATATGGGGCAGCTGGTGGCCTAGTGGTTAGGGCATTCGCCCTGCGACCAGAAAGTCCGGGTTCGATCCCCAAGACCGCTAG
>JBBPDB010030130.1:0-11891 GCA_037974465.1 Brachypetersius altus | reverse complement strand
ATGGACGTCTGCCTGCCAGCCTGTTCTTTCCCCAGAGGTAGCTCAGAGTGTGGGCTTCGCGGCCCCCACTCTGACACAGGGATTCATCTATAAATTAATCTCTAAACATAAATTAAATGTTTTGTGGACTGACCAATCACTGGTGTTTTTTTGTGTTTGGACAAATCAAGCATTATGTTAATTCTGCTCAAAAATATTTTAAATCAGTCTCGCAGCTCACTAATGGGATTGAATGTTTTGCATTTTGAATACTGAACAATTGACTTAATTACCTTTCAGAATCTACTAATAATAATTAGTCAACCCCCACACAAAATTCACTCCAAACGCTCTCACACACTCCAGTATTCCCGCTGTGGTGCAAACAATTTCCATAATGACCTTAAAATGTCAACATATATGTACAGTGATGGCCAAAATCTGAGCCCACTCCTGGTTAGACTATTTTTCTTATTTAATACAACGTATTTAATCACAAATTATATTTTCAGACATGTTTGACATTTCTCAAACACTTGCAAAGTAGAAACCTTGCTATTAAAATTAATTTCACATGACAGTCATCTGAATTCAAATGAATTAAAAATGACGTGTTTTGGTGGTTAGTTGCTTAAAATAAACATTTCACCTTAACATTGTTCCAAATATTGAATGTTTCTTCTTCTTTCATTTTCTTTATTTATAAAACATCCTGCTGTTTATTTAGCCAATTCAAGACAAATTGATCATGCAAGTCTCACAGAACTGCAAAGGAGAGCAGGGCAAGTCCTGCATGGAGAAATCTTGGCTTTAGCGCCACTCAGGCTACTCAGTCCTTTATAATGTGGCTGAATGGCCACTGCCAAGCCCAGAGACTCCATGCCAAGCGCTGCATCTGTCGAGTGAGAAACGCGCCACTTTTTTTTGTATTTTTTTTTAGCACCTTTGCAACTGCATCCAAACTCAAAAGCCATCCTACCTACCTTGAGCCTTGAAGCATCAAACAGCCAAAACACTGCTGGAGGCTTTTAGATGCTTTCTTATTTGAAATATATATATATATATTAGCGCTACGCGCGCGTTAACGCTGTTAACGCCAAGATTACAAATAGCGTTAAAAAAAATTATCTATGCCCACCTCTAATATATATGTGTGTGTATGTTCAGTTTCTCATCTATATGTACAAGTATTGAAGTGAACAGCTTTGCCTTAGTTTTTAAGAACTGCAGACAATATTTCTCCTCGTTTCCAAATAAAAATATTGTTTTTTAAAATATAATTTTAAAGGAAATGACAAAACATCAAAATAAGAGAAACGATGCAGCGTTTACAGAACCTGAATAATTCAAAGAAAACAAATTTCTCGTTCACTCTTAAACAAAATGGCAATAATTACCTTTGACAAACTTCTAGTAGTGTTTTGCCATCCAACTGGTCTCAGTGTGAAAGGAGAGAGTTGATTACAGCAGTGTTTTTCCTCATTAAATAAGATGTGATTCAGCTGATCACTAATCAGTCCCTCAGAAAGCAGAATAAGGTGCTTGTGTAGGAATTTAACAGACACTGGAATGGAATGGGTGTCACTCAGAGATGCTGATTTCAAAATAAATTGCAGGGGTCTCTTATTTTTTCTGGAACTGTATGTATATATATATGGTGCAATATTGTAACTCTGGAAGGTTTTCATCCTCTTCACAATTGTGAAGTATATGCATGGTGCAATATTAACTATCCTGTAAGTTTACCTACACTTCTCACTTTTGTGCCACACTTCTTTATTGTCTACTTACGGTCTCTGATTCACATTCCATTCACATTACTCTGCTCTACTGTATTGTCAATGTATTGTTTCTGTCATTCCTTGCACTTTGTTCAAAACTGCCTACTTTGCAATACTCACTTAAGGTGCAATTCTCATCACTCTGGAAGGTGTTCCAACTACTGTCTATTCATTGTTTTTCTAATGTTTACTGTATGTTGCACCGTGGTCCATGGAGAAACATCTCATCACACTTTGTGCAAGTTCACAGCTGGTGATGACAATAAAGTAAGCTTGGACCTCGAACCTCTAGATTGGCGAAAAGGAAGATTTTCCCGAAGTCGACTGTAATCGAAGACAGATCTGACCAAAACATGGGCTTACAGGACATTCATGGCATATTAGATTTGTGTTTTAGGACCAAAACTTATCAATTCTTCACTGACTCTCAATATTGCTGATCTGATAATGTCACAAAGTGTAGTGATGGCCAGAGAGAGGACTCAGCTGCAGTTATTAGTATAAAGATACAAAGAATAAGAAGCATCAAACAGAAATTGGTCAATCTTTGGCAAAGCTTGATGGAGATAATTAGAGGTCGTAATTCTTAATAATGTTCAAGTAGTCCTGTACCATATACAAAAACTCAATTCTCAACAATAGTCCTTAAACGGGATGTCCCGTGACTCTTCTTGGCACCGGCCGCTAGCTCCCCTAGCTGCAAAGAGAGTGAACTGCAGTGCAGAATGTCACACAAAGTTTCACAAACATAGTGGTTTCTGGCTAAATCCTGAAACAGAGCACTGATGAATATTGTTTAATACAATATTCACAGACCCATATAGATGACCTCTTAAAATGACCTTGTACTCTCATGATCAATAGATACTGATAAATGTGACTACAATACTCCACAATAGTTACAAATGTGTCCAATCTCGATTAAATTCAAGCTTGTAAAAGCTTGTTCAAGTTTCTAGAGTGGCTCCTTCAGTAACGCGTTGTTGTATAGAGCTGTCACTGTTTACTTTATGATCTGGTCAAGCTGCTGTTCTCACAGTCAGTGACTTCCAGAAGACCTATAGTGACATTTTCTCTCATCAGATTGGTTCCACCCATTGAAAATTTGCTCAATATTGATTGATTCCTCTGTCTCTTCCTAATATATTTCTAGATTGAAATGTTTAATGTTTAATTAATCCAGGGCTTAAAGCTTAAGCAGTGGGAGAGATTGCTTATATTTAAGCTATTTAGCTCTGTTGTTTTCAAAATAATGTACCTTTACAATACTATATAGAAGGACTGGAAGGCCCTGAGGCTTCATCATTCAAAACATCACGATCTTAAAGGAGGAGATTAAATAGACAATAGATTTTGCATGAGCCTTAACGGGTTAAATACAGTGCCAACCCTGGGACTGCCTGGTTAAAAAAAATTATTCTGTCCATCCTTGTGTCACTATTATCTTATTCGAATTGAAATTTCCGATTCTTCTATACACTGGTTTGGCCTAAAACAAAGTTTTAAAAAAATGCCACATGCCCTAGTTTCAGAATGATGTCATTTTTGAAAACATCCCGAGACATATACACAAGAGAAGGGGTGAGGGAGCTCATGGAAAATGCAGTAGGAAAAAAAGGCTCCTGCAAATTCAATTAATGTCCAACTGAAAATTTGGAGGAAAGACTTCATTAATTTTTTTTCAAGAATTAGGTTAAGTTTGAAAACATGTGGAGCTATATTTTAACTAAAACATGTTTTTTTTTCCCCTTCCCGCCCCATAATTATGACAGGGGTAGAGTTCCAAGTGTATTTGTGGTCTATAATCCAATCCACTGCATTAATGTTCCATAGCATGCAATGACCCCATCCCCATCTCATCCCTTTTCCTTTTTACACAGGCTGCACAAACTGACCCACATTCTTATTGTATGGGTGGTAGGATTATATCTCTTTGAACTTATATAGATCCCAAACTGCAGAGGTGTTGAAATCTGTACAAACTAGACTTTTTGTCTAAATTCCGTGTAACTGAGATCAAAGCTAAGGAGCAGCAATCTCTGACCTGGCAGCATCTGTGTTGTTTGTCTTGTAGATCCCCACAGGATTGTTTTAACTGCTGGATCCAGATTTTATGGGGCCTCATTTATCTGAATGAGCTTCCAAAGACGTCTTGTTGATTTTAAAATCATCTTTTATAGTGAGTGGTATTTGTACGTAACATTTTGGAGACCTTGTGCAGAAACATCTTTTGTCTGACCTACTTCAGTCTTAGCATACACAAGATGTTCTACCTTGTTTTCTCTTAGTCCTATGAATAGTATTAACCCTATTAGCATAGCATTAGCATAGCATTCCTCCAACAGAGGATGGTAAAGCCATTACATATGCAAAATGGAAGGTATGGAACGACCAGTTGGCTCCTGTGTATTTCCAGACTTCCTACCAATGTAATTCATATGGCCCCTATGAGATGTCCTGGAAGCCGATGAAAAGTGGTCTGCTCTTAGGTAGCGGTGAGCCCCACAAAGGACATCTGCGAGTCTCAAGGCATTGCACTGTTTAATAGAACTTTATTAAAGACAGAACAAACTCCAGATGTCTTACCTTCAGCTACTGCGCTACAACTGTTTGCACTCTGATGTATGAATCTGGCATCTCAGTGTTGTTCATCGAATATGCTTGACTGCCATACCTGCCATAACTTCAGGTACTTTTGCAAAAATCGTTGGGTACCACTGATCTAGCTGATCGAGCTAGCAGATGAGGTTGATAATCATTGTTATATCTTATGGCCAGCTTAAGGTAAATGGGCCCTTCTCACATTTCTGGCTTCTAAAGCTGATGATTTCGTTGCATATGTGCATTTACATTTTACATTTAGAGCATTTAACAGATACTCTTGTCCAGAGTGGCGTACATAAGTGCTCAAGTAGTCCACATCTGTTCTTCATACCTGTAAAGCTAGACGCAAATCTGCTCTTCAACCACTAGCTAAGTTATACACCTTAACAGAACCTGTCAAAGAAAAGTCCGAGGTTAAAGCATAAAGTAAAACATGGAGTTAAGAGGGTAAGTGACAGAATATTACTTTTTTAATCTTATTTTTTAAATAACAAGAGGACTGGTTAGTCACCAAGGTGCTTCTTGAAGAGGTGGGTCTTCAGACAATGGCAGAAGACAGCGAGAGGAAGAGGGAGTTTGTTCCACCCCTGGGGGGTCAGGACTGAAAAAAGCTGCATGTCTTCCTTTTCTATTGAGCAACAGAGGTTCAAGACGAGCAGTGCTTGATGCCCTGAGGGGACGAATAGTGACCCGCTGCTCGATCAGTCCCGACAAGTACGAATACACCGTCAGCTGGGTTGTAGAAGTAGTAGTTCATACTTTGTGACAAAGAAAAATATCAGATTAACAGTAATTACTATCCAGCGCTACCTCAACATGCTGTCACATAATTAACACGGGATCTTGTGTGCAAGCGGAGTCCCACCTGGCAGGGATTGTTGCAATTATTTGCTTTATCTTTAGCACATGTGAAAGCAGCATTCCTCCCTTGCTAAAGCCGCCTTCTCATTAGACTTGTACACACACAGGTTTAATGTGTCGTATTCAAACAAATCCCTGAACTGTTTATGACTAAGGCAGAAATTGTTTTATAATAAGACCTTTTCTGTTGTGCTTTTCTGTGTTCCATCTGTGTTACCAGTAATAAACGTTGTTGAATTGCCTTTAGCACCATAACTCCAAACAGAATACTTGGCATCTGATCCGCTCCCAAATGAGCACAGATCACATGCAAGCTGAATTCAATTCTAAAGAGTAGTAGTTAGGACTCATATCCAACCACAGTTACAAGACACTGTCTTGGTTACAATCCATTCACAGATTATACCATTTAGAACTGATTTTTATATTTCTGTAATATTTTATTTCACATAATATTGCAAATTATGCTGCAGGGATGAACTCTTCTGGGATGTTTGGTCTGATCAGGAATACTGTGCTTTTTTAAAAATTATTCTCTACAGAGATTAACTGCGATTTACTTTAGGAACCGTGTACTTTAGTAACTCTGTCCGGACCAAGGGATCCCCAAACTGTGGGTAAAGCAGGTGTGCTGTCTGTTTTTCCTATCCACCAGCCCTCTGGAGAGCTCACCGTGCCTTACTCCACACTTCTAAGTGTGATATAATCCAGAGACAACGAGTACTGGCAGGGGTAGCAGCCCTCAAAGCCTCGTCCTGGGATTCTTGCTGCTCACACACCTGGCAGCTGGCTACAAATGTCCAGACATCTTTCTCCATACTGAACCACCAGTACTGCTTCCATAGGAATGCCAAGGTGTGAGTGAAACGGGGTGTGTAGGCCCGAAGAGTAAGCCTGGGGGACCATCCCTAGGGTCTGGCTCTCCCTGGAGCACATCCCTGGTGGTCTCCTCTATGTCCCAGGGGACTGGTGTAAGATGTGGGTCTATAGAGGGGTCTGTACTGATGGATGCTCGCACGGGTGGGAAAGGCTTTGTGTTCTTCTTGCCTGGCCAATAGAATAAGACTAAATTGAACCAGGCCAAAAAAGGGGCCACCTGGTCTGGCTTGGTTTAGGTTGTTTCACCATTTCTGAACCCAGCTAACATTAGCCAGTTTTCTTAGTTAGCAAAGAAGCCGTGTGTGAGCCAGCCATGGTGTGTCTGTTATGTCCCTGGATGACAACGCATCCCTTGTAGTTAATTCATGTTATGGCAGTTGTGTTTTGGAATAAGGTAATACAGTCGTTCAGGTGCCTCTTACATGTTTGGTTGATTTTCTAAGTGAAAATCAGTTCATATCATGTAGAAAGAACACATTTCTGCATACTTTAATGCACAGTCACTGTGTATTTGCATATTTGTCCTTGATGTATCATAACAAACGTGTATCATAACAGCGCAATCTCTCCTTCAGACATAAGATCGAATGTGCATACTTTCAGAGATAAAACAGTACCATAAAACACAGTATGACTGAACATTCAACTTTGAATAGTCACGCTTATTCCTTGTTGTAAATCATACACATTTCCATCAAAATATATTAAACTAGCGTTATGTAAGAGAAAGAAAGCTTAGTTCGAACGAGGGACCTCTAAAACAAGCATTGCAGGAGTTGTGTTTTGCGTCTATTGTGAAAAGTCATTAAATCTTTGCCAGAAAAAAGCACACAGCGATGAACTCGGTTTGATTTGTTGTAATTATTTTATTTTATTATCCACATAAACCTTTGGTAGAACAGAGATTTATGTTGTTTTGTTTTAGGAATGATTAATAAACCAGTTTCAGCAACCCCAAAATCAGGGTTTACTGGTTTGGCTCATTTGTCTCTACTGAATGGCCTCATGCTCTGACTGGCTCCTCCATAATTCAAATGTTGCTGTAAAAGTAGTTACCATTTTTTCTTTAAACCATATCACTAGGGTATGTTTGCGTAGTTGAGTGCTATAGTGTGAGATACTGGCACTAATGTGCTGCAGTCATGTAACATCACACCAGAGTGCCCATATTCTTAGTATAGCACAACCTTAAATGTGTAATTGCCAATTATATCACAGTTTATTCATTTTTATTAGACAGTTTTGATACTGTTATGATACAACCTGATTAACAAGAAAGTTTACACTCAGCAAAGAGTGTCATTCAGTCAGATGTTCTCTTTTTTAGATGTGTTCGACGATACGGAAGCCATCTGAATCGATGTCACCGGTGTACGGCAGCCATTTCACCCTGTGGACGTTATATAGCCACTGGCTCTGAAGACAACTGCGTAAGTGGTGCATTCTGATCTTTTAAATACTTTTTGATGCTCATTTGTGTAGCTTCAGCCAGGCATGCTAAAATAACCATCCAACGGTGTCATGATAATTGTTGCTTATTGCTGCACCGCCTCCTCTGGTCATTTAAATAATAGTCCCTTCCAGTCAAAGTAGGAAAGTTTGGAAATTTTCATGTACAGTTATCCCCCAGTTTTGTGCTTTTTTTTGGAGAACCAAACTCATAGTTTTACGCAGAAAATCCCTGCAGAAACTGCATCTTTTTTGCTTTTTTTGTGGCAATAAATCAATTTTTTCTGGAAGTTTTCTCACAAGGGGACTCAGGACAGGCTGAAGTCGACCTGGAAGTACTTTTTTCAAATTCCACACCAAATTTCTCTGTGGTGCAAGAACTCAGACACTTCAAACTCCAGACTGATCTCCAGGAGACCTTTCCAACGAGCCCTCATTTGTATTTTTTACCTAGGGTTTATTCCCTGAAAACCGTTCAACTCGCTACAGTGTCCCAATACTTTTGTCCAGCGACCTTCCAAGTTGTATATTTCGGCGAGGAATTTAAAGGCTACGGGTTTACCTTTACATTTTCTTTTTATGGTAATGCATTAAACTGAGCTTAGAATGAAATTAAAGTGTTGTGAGCACATATTTGGGGGCATATTTAGGGTCTGCATTATAAAATAGGCATTTTTAGGCATTTTCTTTACCAAAACACACTATACGCGGATGTTCTTGGAACGTAACCTGTACACTGTTTGTATTCACCATTTGAAACTATCACTAGTTCAAAGACATCCTGCCTTGCTAAAACTTTCTTTTTAATGACTTTAGCAGGCAATGTCTGACATGGGCTTTGTCTTTGCTCCAACAGTGCGAGAAATTTGCCAACTTCTCCAATTGCCTTTGCTCTTAGCTGCTGTGTTTGTGTGTGTGTGTGTTCTGCTTGGTGACAGCAGCAGAATAATATATGCACACTGATAGATGTTATTAATTGCCGGGACTGGGCAAGGCACTGAAGTTGGAAGGTCTCCACAGAGAGCGCCCACGTTCCAGCGCTTCATGGAAGCTGGTGGAGTAAACGGTAGTAAGCTACTCCACTGTTATTTGTGGGAGCTGTGAGAGTTCCATAAGCTACAGGCATTTGTACTTGTCTTAATATTTCACAAGGCAGTCGTGGAGGGAACCCCCCAACCCCCCCCACCCCGCCCTCCATGGGTAGATTGAATTACATTTTTTCCAAGCCCTAAAGCAGCCCTTTCAAACCTTTTCTAATGGAGCCAAAGGAGATGGTTACTGTGTTACATGTAAATGCACTGGCATGGAAAATATGCCTTTACGTTCTGTACGTTCTGTCATCCTTATTCATCATCATAAAGGGTAACTTCTCCTTTTAAACACAGTTGCAATCTCAAAAGCAGGACCGTGAAACTCATATGTGGCACTGGGCAGAGCTCTTATGCTTAGAAATTGTAGTCACTGATGATTATTGTATGTTTTCCCTGTTTTTAGACACCCTTTCTCTTTTTGCTGCAGTAATATAACATTCTCAGCAATATTACTTTGAGGATTTGATTGCATTCAGCCATAACAGCATTAGTAAGGTCAGGTAATGATTCATTCTTGGATCGCAAACACTTTTGCGGCTCATCCTAACACCGTTGGATGGATAGGCCCATTTGTGGCTATCCCAGAGCTTCCCTTTCTACTTACATATTCTTTTCTTTGGAGATTTTGCACTGTACTGTATGCCCAATTATTTTAATACATGTAATATTCTTGGTGCCACCATCAGCAGAAAGAGTCATTTCTGTCGTCATTAATTTTCATTTGTGTGAAATAAACCTTTCACATCTTTCACATTTCTTGTAGGCCTATGTCTATGACATTCGAAGCAGCAGCTTTCTGTACAAGCTCCAGCGACAGACCGACACAGTTCTGAATGTGACTTTCAATCCTGCCACTCCAGAGGTAAAAGAAATCCTTCATTTTTAACTTTAATGGCTTCTTTCTTTTGATCGTTCTTTCATGTGGCTCTCAATCTTCATCCCACCAACGTTGTTGCACACTCTGACTGCAGCTGTTCAGTTCATTACCTATTAATTACCATCAATTCTCGCATAGCAATTATGCAAAGTTATTAGAGAAGCATGACCTACAGATGGCATGTCTCAGTAGGTTGGCCAGACTTCAAAACTTAAGCCTGACTTGGAAATACAGTTCGACAAACACTGTATTCGGTAACTTCCAATCACTGTTTGATTACGTTTGGGCAGCAACACTACGCAGTGAGCTAGTTCATTAGTATACTTGTGCCATCGGAATCTTCCTGTAGGTCCTTGCAAGTCATGTGGGAGTTTTGTTTTGCATAAGTTCGAAGGGTCACATACTTTAAACTCTGATTTCTTCATATTTCCTGTTTCTGATTACTGTTATTCAGTTATAAAAGTTAGAATCAGATCACAAAGAAACAAGAAATAGAAACAATTTAACCAATCAGAAGCATTCAGAAGCATTAGAAGCAAATAGAAAGAAATTTGGGGCGGCCTGGTGGTTAGGGAGTTGCTGGTGGTTAGGGAGACTGCTAGCGGCGCCGCTGAGGTACCCTTGAGGAAGGTACCATCTCCACACTCTGCTCCTCGGGTGCTGTGTTCCTGGCTGCCCACTGCTTCACTTGGCGAATGGGTTAAATGCAGAGAAAGAATTTGGAATTAGGTCGAAGACTTCAGGTTCAGTTGCCCAGGTGCTACCGTTACAAGGACACAGGCATCTGAAAAAGGATGACCAAGCATTTTTGCGAACAAAGGAAAAATCTCATTGAACTAAATGAGCTAGACCAGAGAAATTTGGGATTTTTTTTCATACTGCCCCAGGGGCTCACAAATACACAGACGAATACACAGTATACGCAGAATATGCTGTAACGCAGCACATGAATGAGGGAGTAGGCATCCCCCAGTACGCTTACCTACCCCATTAAAAGGGCAAGATTTTTTTTCTGTTTCTACAGTACAGTGTACATTTATGTCCTTTTCTGTGGCTTAGTTGTGTTTTATGTTCTAGATTATGACTTTACATCTGTGTTAGGATCAGTAAGTAATACAGAGGGGGTCCTCTGTAACTCGTGGACACCCCTGTATTCAGTCATAACTAATCTTGGACCATCTACTAATTGGGTCGTACTTCTAAAGCACAGGGTTTGAAAGACATGGTGAAATGCTGTAGCTGTAAGTTATGCAAAGTCAATGCCATAGCAGTCACTAGACAAACTCTGGAGGCGCTCTGAGAATAACAGCATTGTTATTCTGTTGAAAAAGTTGTCTTTCAACACATCTTTGAGGCCTGTGCCTTCACCCAGCTGCTATGACTGCTGCCGTTGTTCCCAAGTCACCCAACAACAAGCTTTAAAGACATTACTGGTAATTTATGCCCGATTTCAAGAGGCGGAGAGAATTCCATGCATTCTGCCGCTCTCCCTGTACGTGACCCATAAACTGCACGCTCAGGCTTGCAGGGCCGTTTGTACATTACACATGGGCAGATTACATCCTGACACTGGTGAAAACAGGCTAAAGTGTGTCTGGCCGGGAGTGCGTGTGGGTTTCCTTCACAGCAGGCAGCCAGGAGCAGGTTTGGAGCTGTTGAGCATTCTTTGTGCTCCTGCTGGTGGTCTCGGTGCCTGGCTGGAGGGCTAACCAGAAAGCCCATATCAGTTTCACGAAAGGGGGGCTGGCTCCACTGAACTCCTGTCCACTGGGGGTTTCAAATAGCACTTGAGAAGCCTTCCTAAGGAATCACCACACTGTTCAGTGCTGGCGCTGCACTGATGTCTGCACGAATTACATCGCATTGCATAGTCAGCAATGCCCCAACGCTATGCTGAGTCACATTCTAACAGAAGATACTCACTCGGTATATCAGAAGAACAAATACCATTGATTACACATAACATTATTGTGCTCTTAGTCCTGTTTATTGTCAATTACTGCCTAATGTACCTGGTTGGCCCCAGTGTTTTAAACCTTTTACAACAGATTAAGTGCAAATGGGACACATTTTGCCAGCACTAGCGTCTTTTCCTGAAGATTGGGGTCCTTGTATCATCCAGTTTTCTGTCCATGTTCCTTCATTTTTTAAAACCATCCCAGAAGATGTGACATAAAGACACATCCTTTTATGTAAAGTGGCCCCTTATAGTCTTCTTTCTCTGTATTTAACACATTCACCAAGTGAAGCAGTGGGCCAACAAGGGGCTTCCAGGGAGTAGTGTGTGAGGACAGTACATTTACATTTACGGCATTTATCAGACGCTTTTATCCAAAGCGACTTCCATTCCCTAACTACAGGGGGCAGTCT
>JBBPDB010030110.1:0-11891 GCA_037974465.1 Brachypetersius altus | reverse complement strand
CTCTCTCTCTCTCTCTCTCTCTCTCTCTCTCTCTCTCTCTCTCTCTCTCTCTCTCTCTCTCTCTCTCTCACTCTCTGACTGTCTCTCTCTCTTTCTCA
The DNA here is from genome assembly GCA_037974465.1 of Brachypetersius altus. Classification (NCBI taxonomy): domain Eukaryota; kingdom Metazoa; phylum Chordata; class Actinopteri; order Characiformes; family Alestidae; genus Brachypetersius; species Brachypetersius altus. Next base: position 11,793 of record JBBPDB010030110.1, on the reverse strand, counting down.
CCTTATTCCTTTTGACTTTCATCCCCAGCTCATTATGTGCTGTTCTCCTCCATCTGTTCACTAGTGATGATATTATGAGTTCCTGGTCAGTTGGAAACAAGAAGCTGTCATCAGGTGTGACTGCTCTTGCACGCTTTACATGTGTCCTCTGCTCAAGTACAACAAACAATGAAACGATTTAGAGACAATGTAATGTATGGTACCTTCAGCATTATGTCTGAAATCATCTATATAGAACAGCGCATCATTCCTCTGAATAATTTGCTGATCTTCCAGTCAGATTCAGTAATGCTAGGCAGTTAAATATCATCTACACTGTAAAAAAATCAGTTGAATTATTACACTTTATTTATAGGGTAGATTCATGCAGTACAAACGTTAAGGGGTTTTGTAACAAATCACAGCTATAACCAATGTGTTTAAAGGAATAAAGAGACAAAAAAAACCTCTTACCCCCGATGCAATCAATCAGGCAAGGCATGTCTTGTCTTTGCTTCTTAAACTTAGCACTAAGGCTACTGTTTCTAACAAACAGAAGCCAATGGTCAAAAATCCTTTTCATAAATAAATCCTAAGAATTTCTCTCAGCCCACTCAAGCCCTCATTAAAGTGGTGCAGATTTATTGTGTGGTTCAGGGCACAGCATAACTTCTTGTGAGCCACCTCAATAAAGAGCTTTACAGAGCTCTTTATTATTCATACAAATAAAGAGGATGCAGTTTGAAAGGGATGAAATAAGTTGTGATAGATCATTTTCACAGAAACAGTTTGGAAGAGTTTTAATTTGTAGTGTTAACTACATTAGACTTGTATCTCAAGTTCTATGCTCAAGAACCAGAAATGAACAGATAAATACAATAATAAATAAATGAAAAGAGGGCAGTGGGGAGCAGAGCTGGACTGAGACCAAAAATCTTACTGGGCATTTTAAGACCGGCCCAGAAGCCACAGCCCTGTGTATGGGATTCCGCCCAAATGACCAGTCCAGCACTGTTGGGGAGAGGTGCACATACGGACATACATGGCATAAAATACAGATTAAAACACAAGAGTATTAACGAATGTACACCGAACAAAATATTATATATCTATTGTTTTTATAAACGCAAACGCATATGGAATTGTAAACATATGGCAAAGTCAGTAAAATGGAAGCGGGCAGAGAGTGAGTGTTGGCAGGGGAGAGAACGTACAGCAGAGTGTGTATGTGAGTCTGTAGGATTCAGGGAAACTCAACTTGAAGTACAGGCCAGGGTTGGGGTGGGTGGGATTTCTGCTGATGCTGAGACCTCTGTGCAGGTAGTGTTTATGATAAATGTCTTTTATGGCTGGGGGCTGGATACCGGTAATATGCTGGGCTTTCTTGATAACCTGCTTCCAGGCTTTCTGGCAAGCTGACATACAGCTTTCATATTACATTGACATTTAGATGGTTCTAGATGGGCCAGGGACAAGTGCAGGGCAGTGGCAATCACATCCTCTGCCAGGATTTAGGGTAGTAGGTGAATTGATGTTAATGATGTGTTCAAAACCCTTGCCTTCAAGGCTAAGAATGGACTTGCACCTCCTTACTTGTGTGCACTGATCAAGCAGCGTGTCACTTCTCGTTCTCTCAGGGCATCAAACACCACTCGTCTTGAACCTCCGTTGCTCAAAAGAAGAGGAAGACATGCAACTAGACTCTTTTCGGTCTTGGCCCCCCAGTGGTGGAATGAACTCCCTCTTGCAATCAGCTCTGCGGAGTCCTTCGTTGTCTTCAAACGTCGTCTGGAGCGTCTTGGTGACTAATCAGTCCTCCCGCGAATCTCTTATACTTTTTACTATATATTTAACAAATCCTTCAGCCACTTACCCTCTTAACTGTTTTTCCTTATTTGTGTATTAATCTCTTTGACAGTGTTTGTAGTAACTTGGTTGAATAGCTGTTGTTGATTTAAGTATAGCTTTACAGGTTTTAAGAACAGTTGTGGACTTTAAGCACTGATGTACTTCGCTCTGGATGAGAGGGTCTGCTAAATTCCGTGAACGTAAACGTAAACGTAAGTGTAGGGTGATACTGACTTTGATGTGTTTTGATCCTTTGACCTCTGAGGTCAGAGGGGGAGGTGGTTTAGGTAGCAGGGTTAGCAATGTCTGTCATTGGGTGTAGAAAAGACTGCTTCTTCAAGTTCATCCTTGAGGGAAGCATTGTGGCAGGCGTTGGAACTTTTGTAACCTGTGATGATCTGAATGCCTTACCAGGGGTCAGAGGTTTTGTGGAAGTGGTTCTTAATCCATAGAGTCGCATTTGTTTGTTTTTTGATAAACTTTTTGAAGTTAGACCTGGCTCTGTGGTAAGTAGAGGTAGTTAGGCTGCCCAGTGTAGGGGCAATGAGTAGCCATATATGAGTGTTTTTATCCCCTTGTAGGATATGCTACTGAAATTTTTAAAGGAAATAGTCTTTAGGTTAGTTTAATTGAAATCACTGTGTTTGTTCTGTTGTCTGCTGATGGCACACTGTAGCTGCTTCTGGGGGGATGCAACCAGCAATGATAGAAATGGCTGTGAACTCCCTAGACAGTTAAATAGGCTTGCACTGAACGAAAAGAAACTCGGGATCAGCAGAGCAACACCTTTCAGTGAAATGTTGTGTCATTGCACAAAAGATATTGACAAAAAGGCTCAAACCTACTCCACAGATCTTGCTGGTGTCTGCAGTCCTGTTGACATGGAAGATTGTGTGGTTTGCTAGTTTAATAGCCAAGCTGGTGATGTTGCTGCTGAGCCAGGTGTCTGTAAACACCACCAGACAGCAGTTTTCTAGCTTTTTCTGAAATGGTCACCTGAGTTTGTCTTAGCCAGAGAATGGACATGGCTAAGGGAAGGAAACGTCTTAGGGAGTGCTGGTTAGTCTAGCATGTAGCCTGGCCCACTTCCCCCTTTTTTATTTATACTACCTAATGGGGACTTCACCTCCATTGAATGAATGCAGACCATGTCAATGGGGAAAATGTCCAATCCAACATTGAAATGTTCCTAACAGCAGTAGGAGATAGTAAGAGTTAGCATTGCCTACGTTTATTAATGAACTTGAACCTAACTCACTGTGTTCTGCATGCTGCTATCTTCAAGTGTTCTTTTTATATTGAGGAAACTTTGCTTAAGTTATCACTGCTCACTACTGAAGTTTGTTGCTTGAGGGATGAAGTCTAAAGACTGCTGCGTCGGTGAGAGTTTCTGACTGGGTGAGATGGTAGCCAGAATTTCATGTCACTGGGCATCCTTGCGTAACATAAAGCATTTGGTCCTGAGACTAGGGGCTAGAAAACTCTGGATCACTGCCAAGATGCTCTTCAGTTTCTTGTTCTCTGTGTTATATTCATACTAATGAAAAAGACCGTGTGCCCAGTGCATTGGATATTAGATAGTGTTACACTGCCTTATGTGCACAGAATATTAGGAAGGACAATGTTCCACTGCAGGACCTACTGTGTTTTAGGCAGAACTTTCACATTCCCTGTTGCTACATTTGTAACTGGCCCACCATGTTCTGCCCCAGCATTCAAAACACCTTGCAATCATAATTCTCACCAATTTTTACAGTAAATATCACAAAACTTTCTATTGTTTATGCATACTGAGCCCTCTGTATCATTTTCTTGTGTTATCTGGTTCTTGTGGTTAAGGCTAAGAAACTTTAACTGAACTGCATCCAAGCTGGATTTAACTTTCTGTATTAGTTCATGTCATGACCACAGGCATTCCATATTAAGGAGCTTAAACTTCTGAATGAATGTGATGGCCTTATCTTATTCAACTCAACCCACTTTTCAGAATCAGTCATTAATCTCCCTTCTTACTGATTGGCCACTGGACTGGGTTATGAGGCATATGCATAGCAGTGAAAAAAGTCAGAGCCCAGAATATTTTTTCTTGCTGTTCAAAGTCATGTTTGACCAGCTGCTTCGGGGACAAGGAAACAACAAATTTAAGTAAAGAAATCTACAAGTCAGCTAGTTATTATGAGCTAGTTACTATATCCCTGTATGGCATGCGAGTAGGTAGCATTTATGGTAGAAGATGCAAATCAAGACAGCATGCCAAGACAAATTTCTTTTCCTATTCATCAAGGGCATACATGATAAAGGACAAAAAACCTCAGCTCCCCAAATCCATGCAGTAGAGGCAGCTAAGAGCTGGAGGCCCACAATGTCTTTACTGAAGGAGCTTTTACAAATCAGTGTGTTTGTCTGCATGGAGGTGGCTGTCTGCATATCTGCCCCGTGATGGGACTGGAGTGTTTCTTTGCATTTCGCCCTGTGACTGCTGGAAAAGGCTCCTGTGATACTGGATCAGTGGATCAGATAATGACTGTATGGATACTTACTGTCAGAGGTTATGAAGGAGTATCTCATGGAGTTTCATCAGACAATCAGTTAATCTCTACAGTGTTTACAGGTTGCTTCTTTGCATAGAAAAAGGATAGTTGTGAGTGCCTCTACATTATTGAATGATAGAAATTAAAGTCATGGGAAAATGTCAATGGCAGCCTAGATCCGGCAGCCATAGTAAAGCAGGCACTTACAATCTGGACCAGATCTGCTAGAGTGATCATTGGAAGATGGGATGGCCTTGCCAACACCCTTCTGTGTTTTAAGTCTTTCTTAACTAGGTCCTCTCTGATATGATTTTCAGTAGTGATGATTTCCAGTCCTCCTAATCTTCAAAGCTTGTGGCCAAAGGCTGATACCCAGACTCCCCATAATGCTATAATCTGCTGACACCACCTAGTGTTGTATCACATCAAACTATGTGAAGATATCATCGACCACTGCAGGCCACACTTGACATTCCAAGCCTGACAGTACTAGCCATAGCAGGAGCTATCTATCTCCTGGGCTAGTGAATTCTGAAGACATCCTCAATCCCATGCAGTGGGTATTATTCTACTGTCAGAATTACATCAGATTGACACGCCACCTCTGATTTATAAACTTTTGTTCCTTATCATAATACTGCTGTACAAACAGTCCTAAATATGTTCATTGTTCATTGCTTGTTGTTTGCACAGCAGTTAGTAATTACCATTATTAATTAATTTACTTAATACTATCTACTAAAATTGAAAAACCTTGGGCTGAAACTTGAACCAAAACACACCCGACACACTGTGTGAATAAACAAAACTGAAAACCGAAAAAACAAAACAATACTAAAACTGACATAAAAAACCTACTAAAATGATTTTGCCCTGTATGCAACAGTTTGTGCAAAGCAATCCAATGTCTTCAAAAACAGAGAACAGATATTTTAGATTTTAGTTTTTTTATTTGCATGTAATGAACAATGATTACAAACTGCCTGTCCAGTGCCCCTCAGAGAAATGAGTGAATGAGTGAAATAGTTACACATGGCCAACATTTTCCACTTTTGATCTGTTGCTTCTTTATCTGCTTGAACACATAAGGACCAACCAGTGCAGTATAGCAAAGGCAACAAACGGCATTTTCTTTTAATGACTGTTTCTAACATTATTTACTAAAGTAATGGAGGCTTGTTTAATCTTTGCCTCTTTGAATTTTTGGCAAAAACTGGCAAGAGAGAAAAAAGGAAAAAACAATGGGCAAAACTTTAGTACATCCATCCATCCATTCATTTTTATCCGGAGTCGGGTCGCAGGGGCAACAGCCTAAGCAGGGAAACTCAGACTTCCTTCTCCCCGGCCACTTTGTCCAGCTCTTCCAGGGGGATCCCGAGGCGTTCCCAGGCCAGCCGAGAAAAAGAGTCTCTCCAGCGTGTTCTAGGTCTTCCCCGAGGTCTCTTCCTAGTGGGACGTGCCTGGAACACCTCCCGAGGGAGGCGTCCAGGAGGCATCCTAACCAGATGCCCGAGCCACCTCATCTGGCTCCTCTCGATGTGAAGGGGCAGCGGTTCTACTCTGAGCTCCTCCTGGATAACAGAGCTTTTCACCCTATCTCTAAGGGAAAGCCCCGCTACCCTGAGGAGGAAACACCTTAAGAGCTTGTGTCCAGAGACCTCCTTATTTGTTATGGTGACTAGTTTACTGTGCTTGGCCTGATAGAGAGAAATACCACAAGAACTAATCAAAATAAAAAATTACACACACGTCTACCCATTAAATGAGTATTCTGATGAATCAGAGGAGTTCAGTGACTGCCATTACCATCTTCACCATTTTTGCTAAATGCTCTGTTACAAGGGCTAAACACAACCTGACAGGGGTCAATGGATAACAGTGTCAACAGCACTGAGCATAATGTTTAATGAGGTTGGAACTGGAACAACATGCTTAATTACTGAAGCCATCCCTCAAGTTACAACTTGAGCTCTGTTAGCTATCTTTCATGGCTCACAGGTAAAGAAATGTAGAGAGGAGCTAAACAAGGCAGGGTGTGACACGTGTGTGAAAATGTTAATATCTGTCAGCACCCCAGTAAGATCCTAGTAGTAGTTTGTTTGCAGTAAGCTAATGACATGCATCATTGTAAGAGTGCATCCTTTAGGAAGGATTATAGAGTTGTTACCAATCAGTGATGGATCTAGGATAGTCAGAGAGCCTAGAGTGCTGTTTTCCGCTCACAAGTTTTCCATTTTCCACCCACAACTTTTCATTACTATGCTGGTGGTAAATCTGACATAGGGCCAAAACAATGGGTGAGCTGCACTATACGGCCTTAAGTATGCAGACACATGACCATCAATCCTGTGCTTAAATATTAAATTAGACACCTCATTCCAAAACCATGGGCATTACTAAGCATCACTAAGCTTCCCCTTTTTCAGTTGTAACAGCCCTTAATACACTGGAAAGGCTTTCCATAAGGTTTTGGAGTATATCTGAGGGAATTTGTGTCCATTCAGTTAAAAGAGTCTTTGCGGTCTGGAACTGATGTTGTACAAGAAGACCTGGCTCACAATCTCCATTCCACTTCATCCCAAAGGTATTCAGTGTCAGGGCACTGGAGTTCCTCCACTCAAACCTTGTCCTTACTGATCTCACATTGTGCACAGGGCCACAGTCGTGCTGGGAGAGGAAAGGGACTCCAAAATGTTTCCAAAAAGTTCGATCCATATAAAAAGCTGCATGGCTATGTTCTTGATTTTATACACCTATTGGCAATAGGTGTGGTTATTGTTAAAACTAAATAAATCAAGTTAAATATATTTTTATTATAATTTCGAAAAGTGTACAAGAAAAACACAAGAACAACACTATAACTGGACAAGACAAGACAACATTTATCTACTGTAGCTACAGTCTGGAGGAATACAGGATTTTGACAGGTACTGTAGCAGAAGGTTGTGTGCAAAAATGCAAAGATGCAATTATAAATGTGCAAAAAATGCATAACAGCGTGTAACAGCAATAAATATTGTGCAAAGAGAATGTGCCTTGTAATTAATAGGAAGTGTTCAGTGTGATGGTGCTGGAGTCAGGAAGTACAGGATCCAGTTGCAGAGGGAGGTGTTGCAGAGGGAAGCCCAGCAGTCTCAGTTTCCCATCCAGATTTTGAGGCATAATGGTACTGAATGCTGAAACGAAGTCTATGAACAGCATTCACACATTTGTGTGCTTTTTGTCCAGGTGAAGGGTGGTGTTGATGGCATCATCTGTAGAATGGTTCTGACGGTATACAAACTGCGGTGGTCCAGTGAGGGGGGCAGTTGTTATTTGATGTGCAATAACAACTGCCCCCTCTTGAAGCACTAAGAGAAGCTCATCATAAGAATGTACGTGCAGTTTCAATACAAAGGCACTGGGGGCTCCTTTATGCTATTAAGTGATTAGGGCAATGGTAGATAGGTGTCAAATTGGGAGGAAATTGGGATAATCTAAAAAAAAAAAAAAATCCAAAAGCAACTGTTGATTACTAAACACTGATATTAGCAAAGAAATGTGCTAAGGTCACAAAAGAATGTTGAGACACTCATACTGTCTCTTTATGCTCTTTATGATTCTACACTCTCACTTGATCTCTTTCTCTCTCTCTCTTTTTCTCTCTGCCAGAACAGAAAATACCGCTTTTGACTCTTCGTGCTTTAAAGCAGTTCCAGAAATCATTGTGGGCCAAATCACATTCCTCAAAGAGGCACTTGCTCCAACTTTTAATCTTCCATACAATAAAAATCTATTTTAAATATTGTTTTTTCATTTCAATCCAATCACCCAAGTCCAGGGTGACCCAGAGTTTGAAGATAAGAGAATAATGGGAAGGCTGAGTCAGCGGTGTTTTATGTGGAGCGGGAGCAGAGCTGATGAGAAACATCATTAGAGCTGAGCCGTTTCTCAATCAGGAGAAGCGGGAAGACAATATTGAAAGCTGACTTGTGACTCATTTTAAAAGCCAGACAGAGGAATTAAGATGAAGACGATGGAATTTTGTTTCTAGAATTGTCTTTAAAGCTGCAGTATTGTTGTCAAGGTGTATGAGATCAGTCAAGAGGGTGTATGTGTGTGTGCATGTGGCTGTGTGGAGTGTTTTTGTGTGTGTGTTTATGCCTATGCCTGTGTGTGTTTTGTTGTGTAGGTCGTGACCCTCCTCTGTTGCAGTGCGTGCAGACATTGTTTCTCGCCCACATCGCTCTGCGGAGCTGCTCTGGGTTAATGAGCTTGCGCACACACCGCTCTCTTACAGACGAAACTGAGCTCTGGGTGTACGTGTGTGACCTCCAAAGCAAACTGAATTAATGTGGTGCCTCTCATTACCTCTGGCTGATATGTAATATGCAGAAGTGACCAGTAGGGGTCCCAAATGCAGAAATGCTTGTTCTACCCCCTGTCGCTGTGCCATTTCCCAGCAACTCCAAAGTGACTCAAAAGAAAGAAAGAAATAGAAAGAAAAAGGAAGAAAGAAAGGAAATAAAGAAAGAAAGTGTAAAACCAAATGAGGTGCAGCTGAGCAAGCAAACATGCGACTAAACTGTGCATATATAATATATGGCCCATTCCAGAATTGGGGGTACCTTTCAAGTTGAGGAAAAAGACAAAAATGATCAGATGAGATAAGACAAACAATTATTAGTTGATTAAACAAAATTTGCAAAATTTACATTTATGTTATCATTCTCAGATGAAACACTTTAAAAAATAACTGTAAAGTCAACAAATATAACCTGTGGTTAAAAGACCATAAACAGGGTTTTCAGCCTGAATTGAAAACTTCATGTAAAAATGTAAAAACAATTATATAATCATGACAATTACATCCGAATTACAGATATGCATGAACATAATAATAATGCATGTGCCTCGTGCGCACAAGTCAGACAGAGAACTGTCAGACAGAGATCATACTTTCCCTGTCATAACAGAAACAGTTCCATAATCCTCTTAAAAAACAGCTGTTATGTGAGGAATGAAATCCAATAATATCAAGGAAACGCCACATTCCACTTCTGGGGTACACCAAGTCAGGGGTCATCCTCAAAACAGGGAGGGAGTGCCTCCTGGATTACTTTCTTTTCTTTTCAAGCTGAAGACTGGATAAAACACATAAATACACACAAAAAGACCCACAATAGTCAGTGGGTAAGATAGAGAAGGGACACTAAATTCTGGTTTAGGGGTGGCTTAAGAGGTGGAGAGAAACACAGTCACTGATTATCAAGTGGGATTGGTCATGTAGGAGCATTTATTTATGGTGCTGGATGTATTTGGGTTTGTCCCATTTCATGTGCCAAGATATTACGTGCCTTGCCCACAGCCTTGGTGTGCACCAACAGTATCAGGTCAGAATATTTTACACTGAACAGAGGGACTTGCCAGGGATGCTTCTGTCAGCTTTTTTTAATTTGATGTAGACACTGAACCCCTAGACTCAGTTCTGCAAACAAATGGAAGGATCACTGGTATCATTATATTGGCGAAATGCACTCTCTTGCATTCTCTTATTTTAGATATCCGGTCAAATAGAATCTAAACTTTAAATTGGTCGTAAACTGGACTTTACAAAATGGTCAACAATCCCAATGACACTGGCAGGATGATTCAATAAAGTCAAGATAACAATTCTGCTATTTTCTTATACTTTTTCTAAATAATCCCTTTTCTATTAATCTCTTTAAACAATTAGAGAGTTATTTCACAACCTATATTTGTGGCAAGTCCCCCTCACATATCAAGAAAACCTGCTTAGATGTGTTCCAATCTAAAAGGAGCCTAAAACACTGCCCGATGGGGAGTTATAAAATAAAAAATCTCGAATAAGCTAGCTGGAAGAATGTCATGAGGACCAGAAGAGGGTTGCACAATCTCCCTTACCTCCAACAAGGGTACTGAAGCAAACTGACTCAGAACATCAATATTGGTATATGGGTGTATAACTTCAATACATGAGATTGAGCATGAGATATTACCTCTAATTTCAGTAATCTTATCAATAAAAGGTTTTGCAAGCATTTTACAATCAACACATGAAACAGCAGAACTTAAACCAATAGTGTGATTTAAAGGTTATATTTATTCACAGTAATTAATTTATTAAAATAAGCAACCTGTAAGAACTAGCGCTGGACCAGACTCAAATACCGGTACCAACAGATACAGTCATGGCCAAAATTGATGGCACCCCTGAATTTTTTCCAGTAAAGTATTTCTTACAGAAAACTATTGCATTGACACAATCTTTGCTATACACATGTTTATTCTCTTTGTGTGTATGGGGACAAAACAAAAACAGGAGGAAAAAAAGCTAATTTGACAGAATGTCACACAAAACTCCAAAAATGGGCTGGAAAAAATTATTATGCCAAAATTATTGGCACACCTTCAAAATTGTGGATAAATAAGATTGTTTCAAGCATGTGATGCTCCTTTAAACTCACTTGGGGCAAGTAACAGGTGTGGGCAATATAAAAATCACACCTGAAAGCAGATAAAGGCCAAGATGGCAGCGCGTACACATCGCGAGGCTCAGCGTCTCTCCAGTTTCTGCAAATTCGCAGTATTTTTCTTGCTCATCTCGGGGCTGTTCATACAGAACAGCAGTGTTCTGACATCGTACACCCGACAAGAGCTTCTGGATATTGGTTTTCGCACTTTTGACAGTTTTATCTACAATCTTCGACTCGTCCCTGAGATCGCCAGAACACCCGAGGCTGCGCACCCCACCCGACCGGGCGGAAGCGCTCGGAGGCAGCGTCGAGATCGTAAACAAAGACGGGGCAAGTGCAGAGGGCTAAGAGCTAAGCTAAAGCTAACACCACACTGGCTCTCTTTGCCCAGCATTTTTCTCGCCAACGTACGGTCACTGGTGAACAAAATGGCAGCAAGAAACTCTGGAACTGCAATTTCCTGATTTTCACCAAAACGTGGCTTAACAGTGGAATACCGGACAATGTTATTGCTCTAGACGACTACCTCACTTTCCGGGCAGACAGATCGACGGATGACTCTGGTAAGACCAGAGGCGGGGGATTGTGCATTTACGTTAACAAAGCTTGGTGCACGAACTCTGCTATTGTGGGGAGACACTGCCTAGAGTTTCTCATGGTTAAGTGTAGACCGTTTTATCTGCTGCGGGAGTTTACATCTACCATTATAACTGCTGCTTACATTCCACCCGATGCTGATGTCAAGCTTGCTATGAACAAACTTCATGCAGCCATCAGTAATTAATTAAAGTGACCATTTTGTCATACGTGAACACACCACAGCACACAGTGTGAACAGCACGAAACTCTTCCTCTGCATTTAACCAGGGGTGGACTGGGACCAAAATTGGGCCCTGGCATTTTCTCTTGAGACCAGCCCACTATTATCCGCGGACACCACATAAAAGTCCACAAATTTT
>JBBPDB010030089.1:0-11893 GCA_037974465.1 Brachypetersius altus | reverse complement strand
CTTAAAATCCTAAAATAATGTGCAAAACTGTGACCAACTCCAGCAACAGCTAAGAATGCACAAAAGCCAGCAAATACACAAACAAAAAAATAGATAAATAAGCAAAAAGACATTGACTTCTGGGCAAAAATAAATGAAATGACTCAAAAGGACTTTGGCTGATGTCCACTGCATTCAAAGAGCTTTACAGACCTTACCTCTGCTCTTCTTATAAATTCACAGTCAGCGTGATGTCTCATTAGCTGGCGACTATTTTCAGCCAATTGGTGCTACGCCTGTGCCAAACATCCCTGTGGGTGATATTGCAGGCTTGCATATCATTATGTCTCCAAATGCCCCATTTCTACATCATATTAAATTAAAAGGAAGTTGTGACTCATTATTCCATGCCTGTCTGGGCCAATAAGACAATTCCTAGAAGTCGACGTTGCGAGAGTTGACGACTGCCATAATAACCCAAATTGGTCCTGAAGCAGTTGAAAATGAGGCTTTTGTTCACTAATGAATTTTAAGGCAGCTCATTTTCTAACTTAAGTTAAATTACTTGTATTACAAGTTCTGAGAGATTGAGAGAACTACGCAACTGTTACTCATAGAATCTTTATTTTAATCTGAAATGAGGGTTTGTTTTAATCATCACAAGTTACTCAAATAGTGTTTGTTGTCTAATGGTATTCTTAAACAAGAATGATGATCCTTCAGCGTTCAACCTGCAATTTGGTGCTGTTGTGAGCGAATGGCTAGACTATGCTAATGACTATTAAGTAAGGGCACTTATTGCCTTCTAACGTAACGGAGAGTTTGTCTTTGCTGCGAATACTGGATTGAAGAATATACTGAAAAACTGATACAGCATGTATGTTTCATTCTAAGAGCCACTGAATATTGTGTGTTTTAAATCGATGTAACTAATTATGGCAGCTGGTGGACTAGTGGTTAGGCCGTTGCCCCTGCAATCAGAAGGTTGTGGGTTTGAATCCCAACTGCTAGTGTCATCACTGAAGTATCCTTGAGCAAGGTACTACTCCCACACACTGCTCCCTGGGTGTCCCTCATTGGTTGTAGCCCCCCTGCTTCACATAAATGCAGTGTTCACGCGTGACATTTTAATGTGAACATGTTGTGACAACTCACTGATGATTTTACCTCTCATGATTTTAGACTCCTTTCATTAAAGTGTACCGTCACAACGGTGTGATTTGAAACATTCAACAATGAACATTCCTGTGCATTCTAATGGCTGATGTAACACTGCAGGTTAATGGCGATTCGAGATTATAGTTGATATGCCATTATCTTTACACTCAGAAATATTATGTTTATACTTTTTTTTTTTTTACATTTGACTGTCAATTGATCGCTAAATCACTCTAAACTCTGTGTCGAAACAGCTGATGAACCTGTTGTCAGATGGAGTGAGCACTGTTCAGGACACTTGTCAGACTCACTGTTTGATAAGCAGCACTGTACAACAATTCTTTCAATTTGCGCAATTATTGAACATGCGTCAAAACAATACCGGCAAATGACCCTGTTGTTTTCATTACACCTTTAGAATCTGTTTTGAATATTTACATTCTCCAATATTCATTCATAACTACTTTTTCACGATAACCATAGCAACCACAGCTTGTGCTGGCATTCAACAAACATGAACATCCTATCAAACGAGTCAAAGTCAAGTGAGTGGCTCCACGATCGAAGGTAACCTTGTCTCACTGATTAGAAGTTTAGAACAGTAGCATCTTTAAAACAAGGGATAAACTCACAATGTCAAAGAGACATTAGATGCTGGCTGTCTAAATTGCCACTGACCTGAAACTGCATCTCTTCAACTGTCGTCACACAGGCATGACTGGCAAGAACAATTCACAAATCACAGTAACGAATTCTCAAATATTGGTATGGAACTCTCATACATAAGGGTACAAGGGGTAGAACTGTTTAAACAATCTTCCCTTTTGAAGAGCTATGAGTACAGGGTGACCTCACTAACCAAATTGTTTTCCTTTTCTGACCACGGAAACGGAGATCGAAATAAGATGAATTTAGTGTAAAACATAATCAAAACAGAATCCCTCCTTTCTTTGTGGACTCCATTTGTGTACGTTGACCCGGTTCTATCATAATGGCTCCTGGCAAATAGCATGGTTTACCATTCAATTCTCCAGACCTCCAGGGTGCCGTCAATTCAGTGAGGAAGAGTGGTAGTAATTGATCATGGGCTCTAAATCCAAGGTGGTTTATTATTCCCATCCTTTCTCTGCTTACTATCTAAGTAATGGCTTACAGAATGTAGGCATGCATTTGGAACGTAGACCATTAGGATTGAACAGGATAAGGTATTAGGATATATGGTATATTTCTATCATGATATCTGTGACCAAAATGGTAGCAGTTTTCAGTATTTTTGTGGCGTGGTAAAATCATACAATGATTGTTAATAGACTTGTTATTCAATCGGTAATCCTAGAACTGACTTTATATATTGTGCATCCCTGTGTAAATTAGCATACAGGGAACTGGGGGAGATCTGGAATTCTGCTATGTGGTTTGAAGCACTTGCCACATTTGAAACTTGATTGCACTCATGTACATTTTTTTAAATAACCGTTTCAGACTCTGCTCAGTGCATGTGATGAAGAGAATTGTAGTATTGATTAGAAAGGCTGGTTAAAGCTATAGCTGTGGAACGTCCTGTCTTTTCTGCACTACAGACACGGAAAGTAGGCCAGTCTTTTTTTTTTTTAGCAGAACCACCAGTTGAACATGTTTCTACACCTTCTGCCTTTTTTTCAGTAGAATCCTCAGCCTCACCTGGTTCTCACGCCTTCTCATTTAACTTCAGCCTGACACCATTGCGGTTTTTACACATCATTTATTAAGAGATAAATACATATTAAAAGAATTCGTGTGTCAGATCTTTGTCTAAAAAGCAACATGAATAGTGTTTTAGCATTGGGAATCTGGAAAACCAGACCCATGATGCTGACTTCTAGTTTGAATTCATAAGGTAACAAAATGCTTAATCTGGTTACTCTGTGTCAGCAATATTTGATCTTTTTCTACCCATGGTGCTTTATTAATAATAATACCTTTCATTTCAAATCAGTCAGTACAAGCTTTTGTTTTGTTCTGCGTCCTCCATGATCTGCTGGAGAGTCGGAAATGATGAAATTCTTATTCTGACTTTCTCTCTCCCTCTCTTTTTCTCCTTTCTCTCTCCCTCCCTACCGCCCTCCACAGGTAAGTGTGCTACTCTTTACCTGACAGTGTACCTGAGCCACAGTGGAAGTTTGAATGGTCATATGGAGGAGCTTCTGAAGATATGCAGTAAAATTAGCCTGAATGCCTTTCACTCGTCTGCATGCCCACGCTCTGCTTTTCTTCCTGGCTTTGACTAGAGTTTTTGGTGGGGTTCAGGACAGTTAGCTTATATGGAGTGTGAGTGTGCATGTGTGTGTGTTTGTGAAAAACTGTTGAGATTTGATTTGCCTATGGCCAGACTACCATGTGCATTATGTGCACTCATTATAAATCTATTCTGTATAATCCTACTACCTCGAAGGTAAGTGGATATTGACCCTATATGCGGTCTGCAGCCCAAACAGGCGGTCTGTGCTAAATGGAACTTTTCTGTGGGGACAGACAGAGAGAACTGGGCTTTCTGTTGAATGAGGCAGCTTCAGGCTTTGACTTTGACTCAGAATGGCCTGGATTCCTATCACTCTTCTGAATGTAGGACACAAACTTGGCACACAACTGTTGGACTGTGGAGAAAATGCAAATAAAATTATACTCCAGATAGTCATGATGCCAAAAATGATTTCTTGTTTTTGTTAGTTTCCTACTCAGATAAGCTGAGCAAAGATAGTTGTATTGTTTGAGACTGCCAAGTGAAGTGAAAGTGAAAATCAGCAAACTTGAACTGAACAGCTTTGTCTGAATTTGTCTGAGCTGCTAAATAAAAATATTGTTCTTTAAGGCATTATTTTAAGTGACAATACAGTAAACCCCAGACATTAAAAAAGTGAATATGTGATGTGTCAACAAATGCCTAAAAATGCATATTTATATAGTGTTGTCCCCAAATATGCTCCCAAAGCACTTGAATTTCATTTTAAACTCAGCTTATTACCCTTTTGGGGTTTGGGTGCGGTGTTGAACAGCGGAGGCTCATTCTGTTCTGGTGAGTCTGATTGTCTAAGCCCAAACATGAACAGCACAAGGACAAGGGGCCCAGACATCACAAAAGCAAAAAAAAAAAAAAGAGGATATCTTGGGAATTTGCAGGAGTTTCTGCAAACAGTTATTAGTTCGGTTCTCAGAAAAAATCTGTGGATGACTAAAGCTGTGACTGCTGAACTGGGGGTTTACATCAAACTAAGAGAAATGATGCGATGTTTACAGAACTTGAATAATTCAGAGAAAATTTCTTGTTCACTCTTAAACAAAATGGCCATTTTTACCTTTGACATACTTCTAGTAGTATTTTGCCATCCAACTGGTCACATTGTGAGAGGAGAGTGTTGATTGCAGCAGTGTTTTTTTTAATACTTTTTTTAATATATTAAATAAGGTGATCACTACCTCATAAAGCAGAATGCTTGTATATTAATTTAACAGACACTGGCATGGAATGGTTGTCAGACTCATAGAGATACTAATTTATGCTTATACAAAAACACCTAACGCACAATACTTTACAGTGTTGGACAGAGGTGCAACATGTTTGTTTAAGACAAAACATTCAAAATCATGCATTCTTACAGCAACAGTTAATTTGTTATATATCAAAAGCAACAGAGTTTTGGCAAGTATGTATTTATGGAAATTAACAGACCTCTTTATATCATCATCATTCTCAGTATCAAGTATTACAGTTTGTCTGGCATCATGATTTGCTTCTTGTATTGAGACATGTCTTATATGGCGATATTGGACTTAGCTGTATGGAAACGTTTCAGCACCCCTTTTCAAATGATTACAATTCTTTTCGAATATAATTTTTAAAAAGAGTGAATGCATGTCATGATTGTGCTGCAGAGGACGCAAGGGACACACACTTGCAGAAGTTAAAACGAAAGTCTTTAATAAAAAAGATGGGAAATAGAACAAAGGTGGATGACATGATGAACACACAGCTCAGAATAGCCTAAGCTGTTGGTAAAGTTCCTGGAATGAGATGGAGGCTGTTCTCTAAATCAGATGAGAAAGAGTCAACATTGAACACAAAACCTCCACTTGTACAAATGCACCTTCAACAGTGGCTATAATGAGCCAAGAGTAGAAATCCAAAATCACTCAGAGCTACAAAAAGGGAGAAGACAAGACAGACAGACTCACATTAAACAAGAGGATGAATGGACAATGCATTCTGGGGCGAGCTGTGCTTAGAAAGACGGGAAAACATGGAACAGGTGCAGCAGAATGGGAGAAACCAGAAGTGAGAAAACTCAGTCCTGATGTAATGTAGAAGCAAAGTTGTTGTAATTTTAAAAACATGTAGTAGTAATAACCACTTGTGGAGTTTTAAAAATAGCAACACAAGTAAATTGAGGGCAGTAATGCTGGGAATCCTTTTATTTTAAGCCTAAAACTGGAAAAAACTGATTTTTGAACCTGGGAAAACTTTCAGAATAGTTTCTACCCACACGAGGGGAAGCGCTGCACATTTGTCTAGTGTCACCGTTGGGACCTGAGGTGACCACCTTCCCGGGTCTGCTATAACTGGAGCCCCAAGCCAAAATGTCCTCGTCTGGTTCGGCTGCTTACGACTCCGCACATGCATTTCCCACATCCAAGGGCGACTGCTGTTTAAAGCTCCGGTGGAGATTGTTGGTCCTGTTCCCGTTGTTATGGACTAGAGCCTCTTTCAACAAAACCTACCATTATCCTCTTGAGACCCGGCCCATTCATTGTGGGATATTATGGATATTTTGTTCACCTGTATCTTCCTGAAGTATTTGGAGTATTTCCTTAAGCCCTATAGTATTCTGTAGAGGACATCCTGGGTTTTCCAGTGATGTGTCATGTGATGGGTTTGCATGCTGGGAACATACGTGAGGTGCACCAAATGCAAGACGTTCCTCTTTATAACCAAAATGAAAACATGCTTCCAGGACTATCACAGCCAAAATATCCAGAGGATGTTCTATGACTTCTAATTCACTGTTTAACTAAAAGACACGTTCCGTTATCATTGCAAGCAACAGAAGAGTGATACATGATTTTATTGTTTTGATCAAATTGAATGTGTTCTTGGGTTTTTTATTTTTAAATTCAGTTCTGTTTTCACACAGAAATTGTCCTGTTGTCCTCTACAGTGACATGCTGGGAAATTAAAATATAAAATATATTCAAAGATATTTAAATTGTAAGGTGATTTTAGGCCCAAATCACACAAAAAACAATTGTAAGTAACCTTTTTTCTTTGGTTCTCAGGAGGTAACTGTCCCAACTCTGTCGGCCGTAGTTGGCCAATCCTTCAGTAAGTTTGTTCATGCAGGCCTTCTCTTGTTAGTTATCCCTATAGAGACACTCTTTTATTTCTCTCCAGGTTCTTCCTATAACTTAGTGAGTTTTTCTTCGCCTCTGTCGCCTTTGACTTGCTCCCTAGGGCCTCAGACCTGAACCCTGTAAAGCTGCTTTGTGACAACTTGGTTGTAAAAAGTGCTATATAAATACAATTGAACTGAATTTAATTGAAGTGTGTGGGAAAATCCGCAGAGGGAGGAGGTCCCTTGAGAGAGGCTGAGTGGTGGCGGGCCAAGCAAAAGCACAGTAAACAGCGAGCATGTAGGAGAATAAAGACCAGAATGAAATGGTTTTGGATGATTTTTGACCATTTTTATTTGTTGAAATCAGATTTCACCAATACACTCTGAGTTCTAAGGGTCAAGTAGTTTCACCGTGAGCACATAAACATGATACCCCAGTGGCGAATACGCCAACAAAAGCCTCTTATTACACTTAATTTAACTTTCTATTGTAGCTGAGCAACTCTATGCAGTTTAGAAATGTTCAGTCCGATCCGTATTTGTGTTTGTAAGCAGATGTGACTTCCCATATATAATTACCCAATTATGTGTAAATTATGAAATTACAACAATAGCTAATAGACTTGTGTAAAAAATGATCAACTTAGACTACACCTCAACTGCTTTTTTCTTAAAAAAACCCCAAAAAAACAGGGCTGCCACCAGTAATTCACATAGCCATCTGCCCGCCTGCCGAGATTCCATTTCGGAAAACAAGTGGAATGGAATGAGAGAGGAGGCTGGATAAGTTTGATAATGAAGATGAAGACAGCTAATAGATGGCATGCTGCTTCCCAGCAGTATCAAATACACAGCTGTTACCCTCAACACCACCTGCAAACATCATATATATACACACACACACACACACACACACACACACACACACACACACAGTACACATTACTTCTCACTTGTCACATTACTTCTTGTTGTTTTACTTGGACTATGAGGACTGTAAATATTTTCATATATTTTCAGGGTTTAAAACTTCAGTAACTTCAGTAACATCTGCATCTCTCTGTCGTTGGGTTGTCGTTTGCTGGTTTGTCCCGGGCTTGTCTATTGTGCTTATAAGACCCCTCTTGAGCATGCATGTAGTGGGAGTTGTGGGTTTACACGCAGTTTAAATGATAAATTGCGGTCTTAGCCAATCATACATCAAAATCAGGCATGTGCTGCACCTGCCCTCATCCAGCCCCCAGTATGTGATCAGGGGCTCTCGTCGTGGGTGTGGCAGCACGTGCTATAGATATTCAGCAAATATGTCCCCATAATTTATTATTGGCAAATGTCAGATTTCTGGTGATTTCTTTTTCATATTTGTCATTTTGCCTAAAAATTTATGAAATTTTACCCACCATATCGAAGACTACATCACACTACAGTCAAATTGTTCTGGAGCCTGTTGGCGCATACGGGATTGTTAGATGTCGATTGCCAAGCTAAATATTTTCAGCTGTGTTTGGCTCCCGGAGACTGGAGCTGCCCTGTACATGTTCCCAATGAATATTAATACTATGTCCCACTGGGTCGTCTTGGCCAGATGGAGGGGCTCTAGCCTCTAGCTCTACTGGAGAAGATCTCTAGAGCTTTGCAACAAAGCCACCCGTGATGACCCCAGAGATTCAGAGTATAGATGCGGCATTAGCTGAAAAAAAGAAACCCAGTCAAAGCCACTGTACCTGATCAGAATCTGTGCTTTTTACTCAAGATTTGATCTGTGTTGCAGCTCTCAGTCAAGCGCGACTTCGCAATGAGGGGAAAACAGTCGAACCCTGTTGAGCTTCTGTCAGAATGAGCAATTGTTCTGAATCTTTCTGGCGCAGCTGTTCAGTAAAACATGCTCATGTTGGTGAGGAAGTGTCAAGATCTGCTCCGGCTGTCCGGCACTCCATTAGCATTGCGTCTTCATCTCCGGTCGCATCAGCTTGTAGATCAAAGTCTTGGCTCTGTCCCAGTGTGCAATATTTTAGCATTTGAAATGCCCCCAACTGGATGACATTGTTTGTTTACAGGGGCAAATGCGAGACTGGCAATTATGCAAGCTCCATTTTTTTGGATCTGAGCATGAAGGAAGAGGTACATCCCAGTAGAGGCGGCTGATATGGTGATATTTTAAACAGTGTTTGTTGATGCACAATATTTGTCTTGATATACACCTCTGAGTCAGAACCAATGGTTTTTTTATAATAAAAATGTCTTTGTGTGCATTCATCAGCAACTGCACCTGACCTAACTCAGCACTGCAATACAAAGCCACATCACAGTATGCAAATCAGTCAACCCATATTGCAAATTGTTTATATTGCAAGTCCTAAAAATGCAGGGTGTAATACTGTATTAACCCTTTACTGCTTGGCTTTGCTGTATGGTAATGGTTCCTTTTATTGCTTAACTTTAGTGTATGTGTGTGTGTGTGTGTGTGTGTGTGTGTGTGTGTGTGTGTGTGTGTACACAAACACAATTTGTGCCAGTTAAGCCTCGCCCATTTGTGCAGAAATAAGAGAGCGTCTTTCAACTCAATGAAGCAGGCCAAGCAGAGCAGAGTTTATTTACATGCATAGGCTTTAAAGGTAGGGTAACAAAACTAACCTTATTACTTATGTGTGATAAAGAGAAGTTGAAGTCAATTACAGGTGTACAGACATCATAGATGGAGCTTAAAACCAAGGTAAACAATCACTGAGGACAGGTTGCAGATCTAGGCCTTTCAGGAGTATCAGAAATCTTGCAATACTATCTTGAAATTATAGCACATTTTCCTTGAACCATTCAAGTGAAATTCTGCATGCACTAAAAACATTCTCTTTCTTAGCTGAAAGTCATAAAATAAGCATAAAGATCAACAAAGCATAAAAAGTAACAAAATCAAAAAAGAACAAAAGCAAGATTTAAGTTTGGAAATAGCTCATCTCTATGGGGAGCTAGTTCCAACAGGGGGCAGCATAATGACTTAATGCTATTTCACCCTGTTAAATTTCAGGTCTGGGACTACTAGCTGAAAAGCTTTTGCCTAAGAGACAAAAATGAATCAAACATCTCAGAGATATATTTAGGGCCCCAACAATAAGTAATAGCTTTAATTCAATTCTGCATCTGACTGAAAGTCTGAGTAAGAACCTTAGGACTCTCTTGTGCTCTCTTTTCTTGCTTTCTGTTAGAACACTAGTAGCAGCATTTTGAATAAGCTGTATCTGTCTAATTGTCTTTTGGGGGAGGCCAATGAGAAGAGCATTGCAATTACCCTGCAGGACATAAAGACATGAATATGTTTCTACAAATGTTGCTTTGACACAAACCTCGAACCTTATATGTTATTAGAAATACTGGAAGAAGAGGAAGGCTAATTATTAAGACAATAATGGTCAGAGATACCCATGTTTCAATCCCTGGTGGTGCCACAGTCATCAGCAAACACAAAAGAGCATAACTGTCCCCTTCCCCCTCACCCTCCAATACTGGACAGATGGAGTGAGGACTGTGATTTGATTTCTAATATTTGGCTGTTCGTTTTGAGAACCAAAGGGTATCAAGATCTGTTTAGCCTGATTGAATCAGGCCATAATATGTTCTCTCCTCTTTCTCTGTGGGTGTTTGTTGTTTTGGAGGGATAATAGAGCCTGAAGTGACACAGGACTTCAGTTATTCGTGGTGAACAACTATTGAAATGAATGTGATGCCGGATTCACCTTCATGAGTGGAGAACGTATTTGTACGTCAAGTGCCACCGCTTGCCTGGCTTAAGTGGAAATTAGCTTCACTTACCTTAATGGCACATAATTGCCTGGCAAGGTTACCAAATGATTTGAGTAATTTGGAAATGCTATTTTTTGTTTGTTTTTTGGTTTTGGTCAGCATTGTGGTCTCAATAGTTTGTGGAGGCTTATTGCATCTTAAATTATCCGACCAAAGGTAGTCACACTATTTCTTTCTTACAATGTACTTCTAAACGCTTCTCTGGCTGATCCTGATGCGTCTGTTTAATCTTTTTTCTTTTGCATTGGTTCCACTTAGTGTTTCGTCTTTTTGGTCTTAAATAGTTTCTCCATTAGAATTTTAGCTCCTCTCAGTAGTTCTTCCTCATGTCTTTCTCTTTTGGAGTCTAGTTTTGTATGTCATAAACCATCTAGAAGTATTGTTCTATGTGGTCTACACTGGACCTTAAAATGTGTGCGTTAACATTTCTACACCTACATTTGCAGAGCTTGCAAAGTCAGCACCACATGCACAAAGTGCATAGACTCCATTAATATTAAATTCATTGTAAAGTCGACAGCACAGTGAAAGTCATGTAAATGCTTAGCTAGTGAAACTTTCACTGTCTTATTGCTTTGAAAATGGAACTTTATTGAAGCCTGCAGTCTAGCCGGCAGCAATGTACATACTCATTCTTCTTATTTAGCTGCTTTAAATTGATCTCACCACTGAATTAATTCAGCATAATTGCTACAGTTTAATATTAGCTTCACCACTCTTAAGCAGTATTCGTCCGTTATAGTACGCACTTCAATCCGACAGCGGTCTGAATAGTTTATGGTTGAGATAATCAGACACCTATTGCATCTTCTTTCATTTAACTATGTAGTCATTTTTGATGCACATAATTATTATCCCAGTTTGTTCCTATTTGTTCAATATTAAGACATTATCTGTGGTTTGTTGTCTAGAAACTGACACCAGTGTTCTTTTATAAATCATGTAGACCACTTTCCTAATTGCTGAAAATTAGTTAACTGATCATATTAACCATGATGATTTTTGACCATTTTGGTGGTTTTCTACATGAGTACTTTAGTACGATTAGCGCATATTTTATACATCCTATTAAACTTCTTATCAAAAATATCTATACAGAAACGCCACTGTCCTCTCCCCATCTGGGTAAGCCCATCACACTAGCTTTCCTCAAACCCGTACCAGTAAAAGTCCTGGTGCTTCCATGTGTTCTGAATAAGAGCACATGGAAGCTGAAAATATATAGAACTACATATCCATCTTCTGTACACTGGGGCAGCATAAGCAGGGTGAGAAAGTAAATGAAGACAGTCAGAAATGTAAAATCCCATCGGCTGATTGAAGATACAATTATAATACAAGTAACAGATATAATGCATTTCTTTATTTTCACAATATCACCAGATTTGTGGTCATGATAATGCATCTACATTTGTAGAAAATACAACCCACTAAAAAAAATCTAATTTTCTGCACACTGTCACGTTCCCCTCCTGTTCGCATGTGAAAGGATTGAGAGCACCAAGAGGAACCGCCATTCTGGACTGCATACTTTATTTAAAGAACTGAAACTGGCTCGAGGGCCATACAAACAGAACATAAACAAAAACAGGTCA
>JBBPDB010030078.1:0-11894 GCA_037974465.1 Brachypetersius altus | reverse complement strand
AGTCCACAACTGTTCTTAAACCTGTAAAGCTATACTTAAATCAACAACAGCTATTTAACCAAGTTACTGCTGGCTAAATTACACACCATAACAAACCCTGTCAAAGAGAAAAAGCAAGTCAGAGATTAATGTACAAGTAAGTAAAAACAGTTAAAAGTGTAAGTGTATGAGGGATTTGTTAAATATATAGGAAAATATGTATAAGAGATGCCTTTCCAAAAGTGCCATAGCTGTTTAGTGTAAAATGTGATCTCTGACTACCCCAGACTCCTCCTAAAAACATGCAACCTCAGAAGGTCGTGTTGCAGTTCTATCATTCTAATTATTTTTTGTGTCTTGCACATTTAAAAAGGTGAAGAACATATAATGCTTACTCAATGTTTTAGGGTAGGACTTTTATTTTGAAATTCACCCACAACCCGGACGCTAGAATAACGTACATTGCTGCATGTGGGTTGAGTAGCTGGTTTAACTCTGCTACATTCATGTAGAAGAAAAGAGAAGGACTATTTTTTTTAACTTAAAGGTAATGTATATCCTTGACTCTCTGTGATTCATTGTCCTGTATATCTTGGTATCTGAGATTTGTCCGTCTGTGCAGCAGTAATGCATGTTACACCCTTGTTAGTAAACAAATTTGGCAATGACTTCATGTGTGTTTGCTGGATTTTATACAGTATGTATGTATTTTTGTGAAACTATTTATAATGCTGGAGTCATGAATTGTGTGTTCTCTCCCGGACGACCCATATATGTTTATTATTATTATTATTATTATTATTATTATTATTATTATTATTATATAATATAATAACACACATACATACATGCATACGTACATACATACACACACATATGTGTGTGTGTGTGTGTGTGTGTATATGTATATGTATTTATATATGTAAAGTCTATCAGCAGCTGGAAGGAAAGACTTTCCTTCTCACATCACTGAAGGAGCTGCTCAGGGAGAGATGTGTAGTGAGCAGGGAGAGCCCAAATGATTTTGCTGCAACAGGTTTCCACCTATATGTAGGAATTATACCTGTTTTGGTTTGTGTGGATTTTGAGGAAATGTTGCAAAATCTCAACCGTGGCTTTTCAAAGTTATGAACAACGTTAAGTGTCTGAACTACACATTTGACACGGGCAGTGACTTCATGTCTGTTTTCTGGATTTTCTACAGTGCGTATTTTTCTCCGAGTTCATTTTCATGAAGTGTGTTTTCTCTCTCAGACTCAGATTTGGGGATGTTACGGCGTCCCAAACCCACAGACTCCGAGTCAGACCTGCTCCGAGAGCAGGAGAGGTTTTTATCCTCCGGGAGTCAGTCTGCGGTGAATATAGTG
Source organism: Brachypetersius altus (assembly GCA_037974465.1). NCBI lineage: Eukaryota > Metazoa > Chordata > Actinopteri > Characiformes > Alestidae > Brachypetersius > Brachypetersius altus. Next base: position 10,548 of record JBBPDB010030078.1, on the reverse strand, counting down.
AAGAGACCTGATAAAAGAAGAGGAGACACTGTGAATGACCACGAGGAGTCTCAGGAGAATCAGAGAGATGTGGTGACCATAACAGGTGCGTCCGTCTCCCAATACGATACGATAGAAAATTACAATAAAGAAAGACTAGTACATTTTCACTACCTTGAAGATAAAATGACTTTCCCAGTTGTGTTACTGGCAGTATTTTTTTTTCTTTTTAAATAATTTCTTTATAAGGCTTGCACCCTTTTTGCGTTTTATCTTTTCGTCTAATGACTTTCATCTCTTAAAATGAGACAGACTGTTTCTTCTTATTGTCTTTACGTGTGATTCACTGAATGGACAAAAGTGTTGGGACGCCTGACCATTACACAGCAAGGCATTTACAGTGTAACAGCTTTCACTCTTCTTGGAAGGCTTTCCACAAGATTTTGGATATTATGTAGAGCATTTATGATGGCAGACATGTTGAAAGAGAAGGCCTGGCTCACAATCTCTGTTCCAGTTCATCCCAGAGGTGTTGGATGGGATTGAGGTCAGGACTCAATCAAGTTATTTCACACCAAACTCATCCAGCCATGGCTTTATGGAGCTTGCTTTGTGCACTGGGGCACAATCATGTGGGAATAGAAATGGTTATGGTTATGGTTATGCTCCAGTCTCTGTCCAAGAAATTGGAAGCATGAAATTGTCTAAAATAACTTGAAGTGAAACTTATAGTTAACCCTGAAGTATCACTATTGCTTTTTACAAGTAAGGGGCACCTGAGTTCAGTAATTAAGGTGTGAGTCCCAAGACGTTTGTTCATATAGTGTGTATATATAAGTGGCATAGATTATTTTGCACATGTGTTGGTTGTCTTATCTGAACATTGCTTATCCAGTTTAGTAGTAAGGTATAATATCATGGCCTGTGATTAGGATTTTGTAAATATCACCTGAGCCTTTGTCTTGTGCTAGCACTGTTCATTGCGTAGTCCACTCTTTGGCTGACAGAAATGCTTCTGCATGTGCAGATCTTCCTGATGAGCTGCCTGAGCTGACCCCTGCACCTCCCAAGAAGTCCTGTTTCAAAAAGGGGCAAGTGCGTTTTAAGGATGAAGATCCAGAGGCACTGCTGGATAGACATGATGCTCACATCAGTGCGGTCCTCTCCAGGATTGTGGTGAGCTGACGTAATTATTAGATTGAATGGTTCGATTAGATTCAAAACATGTTAAACATGTTTTACTCATTTAAACACTTTTTTTAATTGACTCTCTGTAGGAGAGAGACACGAGTGCAGTGCCGGTGTCTTTCCCAGCCTTTACAAGCACAGCTTTCCCCAAAGTTCTGCACCGATCCACAGCCCAGAGACAGGTGAGAGATCAGAGTGCAGGGGATATATATGCAAATACAGGGGGTCCTTGAGTTACAACATGACAGTAATGTAACCTACATTTTCATGTATTTCAAAACACACCTGAGCCTTACCTATCCTAACACAGTTGTACAGTTATAATCTAGAACACAACTAAGCCACAGAAAAAGGGCATAAATATACTGTAGTTGTACACTGTACTGACAAGAAATGACAAAAAATGAGTGTGAAAACACTGTTATCAATACAAAATGGCATGGATAAGCGCCCTGGTGTCGTCAACTCCCACACTCATATGCCGTTTTACTGCGTATTCTGCGTATTGTTCCGCTATGTGCAACCAAACTAGTTAAGGGAGTGAGCGCCGTAAACTCGAAACGTCGTATGTCGAGACTGCTGTTACCTGGAGACCCTCGTATAGTGCGGCTTTAAATCCAGGTAAAAAGTGGCTAGACATATTTAGAATATGTTTTGGGTGTGCATTTCAGCGAGGAGTTGGGATTGTCTTTTTGTGTGTGAACAGGTAACAGCACCCGGAGGCAGAAAAAGTATTTTTGCACGTCAGATTGCTGTGCAGAAATCTAAAGCCTCAGGCGGAGAATCAAAGAGTGGCACAAAGATCAGCGCTCCTCTCCCTCCTGGGTCTAGTCACGCAGTCCAAGGTAAGTGTTTTCATGTTCCTGTGGCAGTTATTTTGACCGATTACATTAGGGCTGTTACAAAAACTTTATTAACTTTATTACTTTCTTGATTACTTAGTTATTAGTCGATAGGTGATGACATTTTTCAATTCTCTATTAAATTCTCTATTATGTGGTTTTCACCACGTGATACTTCAGTATAATGTGTAAGGAGAGCTAGGCCTGGAACTTTATTTATTTGAAGCTCAATTAGAAAAAGATATTAATGTTCTGTGTTTTCATTGATAAAATGACAGAAAATGTATAATGAATTAATACTGAAGGCAAAGTTTAGGGCTCTGGTCTCTTGTTCACACTGATCCTGGCACTCACAACTTGAGTGTCAAAACTTTCCCCACCTCTGCAGCGTGCCTAAATGCTAAGTATCTGTACTTTAACTGGGTGTGTGTGTCATAGGTGCTGGTGATGGCTCCTTGCTGGTGTCCGGTCAGGGCCTGGGTCCAGACAGTGCTATGGAAACTCTTAAGATCCATGAGGAGAACCAGGCGAAGATGCAAAGCATGTCAGAGACTGATATTGTGGAAGAACAAAATAAGTTGTTGGCCCAGCTAGGTAACAACAACATTCCTGTGTTTAACCTGTAATCAAAATAATCTGTTTTACCTTGTTAGTTCATTTCCCTGGTCAGGTTGAGCCTGATCATTTGAAATATATATTTCTTGCGTGTTTAAGGACTAATGATGAACTTCGGTGGTGGAGGAGATATGCATGTGCCTGTAATGCATAATTTTATTGGGCCCTGTTTTATTTGATCAGTATTCCTGTTATTTTAGATCCGAGACTGGTGGACTTTGTGAGGTCACGAAAGGCTCAGAAAGCCTCACCATCAGTGCCCTCTCTTCCTCAGAGAGAGGCATATCCTGACCAGCCTGTCGCTGGTAAAGAGCCTCACTGTGTAGAGCCAGAACCAGACACTCAAGAGGTTACGATGGATTCAGATGAAGGAAATGAGAAGGAACCTGTAGTCCAGCCTCCGATCACTGGTGAGCAACGACCTTGTCCCTTTATCTGTGTCTTAGTCATGCCATGTTTCAGAGTCTGTGTTTTTACATACATTTGCACAAATGCAGTCAGTCTAGTTGTCTTTACTGAACTCTAGTGAAACCAGTAGATTTAAAACTATTTTATCAAAGGAGACAATTCCCTCGCATCGGATCTTGGCTTATTGCAGTGATGGAGACGCCCTGTGAGAGGGTTCATATCCGGACAACAAGATGAAAAAACAATGTGTTAGATATGAATATGATGGCTATACAGTGTAAACCCACAAAGTCGCAGGTCAGAGTTTGTGACCTCAGTCGTTCATGGATTTTTTTTCTTTGAAACTATATATGATTTTTCATGCATTTTATTTCTACATTATTAAGAAAAATATAATTTTGTAATTTTGTAAGTCATGTAAATTCAGCTAAATTTCCCTATAAAATATAACTATACATTGTTATTGTACTGTTGAGAGAACACAAAACAACCATATACAAAAACACGTCTTGGTATGGCGAATTCCCCTGCACTCAGAGGTGGGAGGTTTGAAAATAGCCAATCCGAGAGTGTTAGTCATTTCTCCTTGCTGCTGATTGGCTGCTGCCCTGTGACATGTCTCTGGCAGCTGTAGTCCAAGCTGAGTTTAAAATGAAATTAAAGTGTGTTAGGGGTCATGTTTAGGGTTTATGTTATAAAAATAGGCATTTATAGACTTTTTTGTAGACTTTTTTTTTTTTTTTTACCACATGACAAATTTGAGTTTTTTTCACAATTCACGAGTGTTCTTGGAACGTAACTCCCCCAAATTTCTGTGGTCGTCTTTAGTTATATTCAATTTATGTAATAATTCTCAGGGTGCTTAGATTTCATCATTAAACACATCTTAAACACTCTCTTACAGTGTCATTCAGCTTCTGTCATTTACATGTGCAGGTTATCGAGTATCATTGTTAGTGCAGCGACAGGCAGCCAGTAAATTGAGCTTTACTACTGTAGCTACATGCTGCAGTTCCAGCGACAGGCTGTTAAACTTGTCTTCCACAGATCTGTGTCAGCTCCAGTGCATCTGGCTGCTGGCCAGTTTTTTTCTTTCCCCCAAGCTAACTGCACGTATGCACTAATGTCTATTTGGCCGGGCGCATCCGGCTGAACTGCAAGACTGACACGCCGAGGTAGAGCCATCGATTTCAATTAGGTTGATTAGCACAAGCTAGCCAGAGCAAGCCAAGATTCATCTTAAGGGGATCAAGGCAAGAAGATAGTGGAAGTCACAAGAAAGGGAACATCAGCAGTAAGATGGATGAAATCGCGAATCACAGTTCTCTCGTTGTGACAAGCACCTCTAACTGTTAATAAAATGCAGAATTCATTGTTCTTACTAAATCTAATAAACTATTGTTTGCCCTATTTTAAAACTTTTACTGATGGTGTTATCCCACAACTGCTTGTGGCACCACTGAGGTACCCTTGAGCCCAGTACGGTCACCACACACTGCTCCCCAGGTGCTGTGTTTCTGGCTGCCAGCTGCTTCACTTGGTGAATGGGTTAAATGCAATTTCACATTGTTTACACTGTGCTGTGTTCATGTGAGTAGTGTTGTTTTTGGCAGCCTGTCTTACTTTTAGTGTTAGTCTTTGCGTCAAGCTGTGATTTTAGCTTTTATTAGTCTTAGTCACGTGCAAACACTTTTTAGTCTAGTCAAGTTTCAGTCGACTAAAAGTCGACTTATTTTAGTCAGAATTATCCATGTCTAGTTTGTCTAGTTTTAGTCAACAACTGATGACATTTTAGTCTAGTTTTAGTAAATTTAGTTGTAATTTAGTCTTTTTTTTCAGTAATGCAGTTCTATTTAACCCAGTCAATATAAGTACCTAGTAGAATAGACAAAATCTAAAATTTCTTTTAGTCAAACCTATTTCATAATTCAAACAAGGTTCTTATTATTATGTTATTGCTACCTTATAGACTCAAGAATACTGTACATCCATTCCAGACAGTGAAGACACTCGTATTTGAATTGAAGATGTTTATTTTAACATGTTAGATCTTAGCAGTACACACACAGAAATTTAAATAAAACATATCACTAAAAAGTGCAAATAAAATGTAAACATGTGTGTCTGTTGTCATAACACCCAGATTTATAAAACTGGTAAAAGTCTTCACCTTTGGTGTGTTGACCTGAACTTACCGGAATATTTTTTCATTCCTGAACAAATAAAGTCTACAGAACCAAATCAGAACAATTTAGGAGCAGCTTTTTTGCATGGATATGGGAAAGAATGCAAAATGCTGTGTGTGTGAGAGACTGTGTGTGTGTGTGTGTGTGTGTGTGGGTGTGTGTGATTTCTCTCTCCCTGGCACTTTAATGGCCCTACATCCCAATACTTTTATGCACTCTAGATAGATTTAATTCACAGTGCCTCTCAGTGGACAATTATACGGTCGAGTGGCCCAATACTTTTTCCTCTCCTCTCTATCGTACAGGAAATAACGCCTCGTCTCGTTTTAGTCAGCGAAAATGAAGAGACATTTTAGGACAGGTTTTATTTTGTAAACCTCATTTTATCTCGTTATTATTCGACAATATTACATGATATATTTCGTAATAGTTATCGTCACACGACTAGCATTTACGTTGAATCTTGTCTCGCTTTTGTCACGTGATAAATGATCGTTGACGACGATATTTTGTCATAATTTCCGTTGACGAAAGCTGCATGCGAGTCTATGAGGGGCCACTTCACTATGCTTTATTTAAAGGATGTTTGCTATACACACATTTCTGTGCCTGTTTTTAATACTTGTTTTTATTGTATTTTAACTATGTAATTACGGTATTCTAGACAATCATGCAATTTACAATCGAATCTGGTCCTAATGCAGTTATTTTATTCATGCAGAACAGAACCTACCTGTCAAACCACAGAAAGAGTGGCTCCACATGGACAAACTGGAGCCGGACAAACTGGAATGGACAAGGGATTTGCCTGCACCGAGGAGGCGGAGCACCAGAAAGGTCAAGATTAATGCGCATCACACATGTGCCTCTTATAATTCAGTGCATGTTTTAATCCTGCGGATGAAGAACTGATGAGAAATGCTGTCTTTCAAGGACTGAACTGTTTTTTTTTTTTTCTTTTTTGTGAATAGGCCATGCAGGCCCGTTTCGACTTTTCTGGCAACGTCATCCCCCCTAATGAAGACCTACCCACACACCTTGGCCTGCATCACCATGGGGAAGAGCCAGAGGTCAGTTGGTGTAAATGAATGGGTCTTGTATTCTTTGTTTATTTAAATTGTCTGACCAAGCATGACTTTTGATCATGTTGTTCATCTGTTTTAGCTTAGTATGTGTTTACTGGATTTACACCAGCACTTTCGTTTCTCTCTCTGTCGTTCTTAGCGGGCAGGCTACTCACTGCAGGAGCTTTTCCTCCTCTCCCGCAGTCAGCTAACCCAGCAGCGGAGCCTGGCACTCAATACCTTAGCGCACATCCTATCAAAGGTAAATCAATAAAGTCAGCTCAGTTGACTTGACTTAAATTGCCTTGCAACCCTGCTGCAATTAGCAGGACAAAATGAAGACAAAATGTGGAGAAGCCTGGGGGGAAATCAACATTTTCATGCTTGTTTTGACAAAACAAGTACTGATGGCAGTCTATGAAATTCTTTTAGATAACTTAAGGCTGTTCGCTTGGTGCTTTATCTGTTGTAATGCTCCATGAAGAGCCAGTAAAGAATGTAATGTTTTATTTCGATGGGAATGACCGTAGTTATTCACAAAGTCTCCATATGTTGCTGTTTCTCTAGGTCCATGCTGGGGAATACTCTTCTTCTCTAAAGGGCAGTGTGCTTTCCTCCCTGTTGGATGCTGGCCTCCTCTTCCTCCTGCGTTTTTCTCTGGACGATAGTGTTGAAGGTGTGATGTCAGCGGCTGTGCGTGCTCTGCGCGCACTTTTGGTTTCCCCCAGTGATGAGGTGAGGCGCAAACATCAATGACAAAAGCGGTTTCAGATTTTCATGTGTTTTCTGTCTTATTTCTGGTGTGCACACAAATGTTTAGCAGATTAGAAATTCTCCAAAAGCATCTGCAAATTAAATTTTGCATAAGAAGAAAATCCACATAAACCTAAACCATTAAAACATATACATTTTTTTATATAAAAAGAAAATTTTTGAATTTTCTTTTTAAAGGGGACAGTAAAAGTTGCTTCATCTGCTTTGTTTATCTGTAAGTCTTTATCTTTTGTAGGAGTGCCTGGACAATATGTTCCCCTGGTTGCTTGGGATGGCAACCTTCCCTCTTTTACCTTCCGCTCAGGATGAGGAAGACGAGGATGATGAAGGTCTGGATGAGTCCATGAAAGAAACGGCTAAAGAGAAAGAGCAGAGAAAAGCAGATCATGACGTCGCTCGACTGGATGTTGTCAAGGTGAGAAAAAACCTGAAGCTAAAAATATTCCTGTTTTTAGCGTGTATATGTACATAAAAACGAGTGAGGGAGTTTACTTGCATATTTATGTCCTTTTCCTTATTCAGTGGCTTGTGTTTTTGTTTCTAGATTATGATTTTACAACTGTGTTAGGATCAGTAAGTGGGGCTTCGACTTGAATTTGGGTTCCGTCATTATAGTAGGAACGGAACTGTGTCGTAACCTGAGAACCTCCTGTAGTATATTGGTATCCTCGGTTTTGTTACAACGATCAGTTTAGCAAGCAGTTTATTACAGTAGGGTAGTGTGTGTTTTTGAATGTTTGTATGGTTTTGCTTTTATAAGGGTTTGTTGAAGATGCAGCTTCTGCAGAGGCTGCGATACCTTTTAGAAGTCGTACGACCCGCACCCCACGTGGTTCTCGATGTCCTGATGGTGTTGATTCGAATTGCTCGTCACTCAACCTCTGCTGCCACTCAGGTAAAGCTTAACTGAGTCCCTAAAGCTTTCTGATATGTGCTTCTGCATCTTGTCTGCCAATTAGCTTCTGACAGATCCTTTTTTATGCTTTCACTTCACTTAAGAGTCTCCTGTGAGTTAAAAAAGTTTTACCATGTGATATCTGTGTGGTTACTTTGAGAAAAATCTGTGGAATTCCATTTTACATATGTCAGTTTTAGAAATGTTTGAGACTCTGACATATTGGTCAATTATATGGACAAAAGTATTGGGACAGACGTGTTTTTCAGGGCTTGGGCTAGGGCCCTTACTTCCAGTGAAGGTCAATCTTAATGCTTCAGCATACCAAGCAGTTTGGACAATGCCATGCTTCCAACTTTGTGGACACAGTTTGGTGAAGAACCTTTTCAAATCCAGTAAGACTGTGTCATATTACGCAAAGTGAGCTACATACATGGCTGGATTTGGTGTGGAACAACTTGACTGGTCCACACAAAGCCCTGACCTCAACCCCATCCAACACCTTTTGGATGAACTGGGTTGGAGATTGTGAGGCAGGCCTTCTTGTCCAGCATCGACTGAGAAGGTAGCCTGACCTCATAAATGCTCTACAGAAGGAATGGGTACAAATTCCCATAAAAACTCCAAAATCTTATGGAAATTCTTCCAAGAAAAGGGAGGACAAATGCTTTACTGTCTGTGCAGTCACTATAGGTGTAATGGCCAGGTGTCCCAATACTTTTGTCCATATACTGTTTTGTGACGTTTTTGTACCATTGGTGTCAAACTGCAGTCCTGGGTGGGCAGTGTCCTGTATGAATTTAAATCGAGAAACACACCTGGCTAAGCTAACAACAATTCACTTGTCTATTTTTTGCTATGGCTAATGTCAGCTTAATTTGAATTGGGAGGAATGTTGGGTACATTTGATTTTTACATGTAACTCATCAAAAAGTTACTTTCCACATCTAGATCCTGGATAGCCCCCGGCTGATGGAGACGGTGATGTCAGAGTTCCTGCCTTGCTCCTGGGCTCCCTCCACCTTGCCAACCCCGCCTTCTTTATATGGGTTGCCTGTTTCCATGGCGATGAAGCTCTTTCGAGTTTTGGCGAGTGCTGGGAGGCACACTTGCGCCAGAATAGTGAGTACTGATGGCTGATGGACACCTTATTCTGTGAAACCTGATTTTATGTACAGCAGCAGCACATACTCATGGTGAAAGATACTGATTTATTTGTGTCTCAGCTCAATTCTCTAGGTGGACGGGAGCGCTTGTCTCGGCTATTGGTAGCAGAACCATCTGAGCTGCTGCTGGAGCCGGCGGAAGCTATTCGCTGCAGCACAGAGGCACTGAGACTTTGGGCAGTGGCTGCCAGCTACGGACAGGCCTGCAACCTCTACACGTAAGAACACCTTCTCACAGGGGCGGACTGGGACTAACAAACAGTCCTTTTCTCCCAAATAGGCCTGTGTACAAACAGCCACAAGCAGATCACTGCGTCTTGGCGTCTCCGGCGGAGGGGGGGGACGAATACCAACCTCCACAACAAATAAATACACGTTTTTTTCGGCTTTTACCTGTGGATTTTACACCTGATAAATGATCATCTTGGCGCCATCTGCTGTTGTTAGTGGGTTAAGGAGAAAGGCAGGCCAACGGCTGTGCACCAGACGGCCATTCTGGACTTTTCCAGAACGCACAGGTTTCCAGTCCTATTTACCCTTTAACCGAAGTGTGATGAATCAGTCAATAAACTAAAGTTCTATAGTAATGGAAGCTATTGTCTACCAAATACCATCATTCAAAATGCAATCCAATATCAGTATGTTTTAAACCTAATCAAGCTGTTAATCTAAAACAGACTATTTTGTGGTTTCTGACACTTTGTGATGATCCATATAAAAATGGAAGTGTGTCTTTAATATCGATGATGGGTATTGATTTACTGGCTGTTTAATTACATAATTAAAATGAAGTAAAAATGGAAGAATGGAAGTAAATAAAGCAAGATTTCTGTTTGATATACTGCAGAACTATGCAATAATGCGCATAGCTAAGATAGAAATATATAAAATATATAAAGATAGCCAATAGCAGTAAAATTGCCCTTTCTTGTAATATATTTAGATTTAATTAAATTTGTAGTATGATGAATAATAAGAGCGGTCTCAAAGTTTTAGTCCTGTGCTTAAAATAGAGAAAAACATTGTAAACACTTTTTCAGTTTCTATGTTGTGAAAGATACAAGATACATTACAAAAGGACAAGGATTATATCTCTCTCTTTCTCTCCCTCCCTTATTCTTTCCCTCCCTCCATCTCCCTTTCTCTCACTCTCTTCCTCCAATCCCTCCCTCCCTTTCTTCATCCATCCCTCAATCCCTTTCCCCCTTACTCTCTCCCTGTCTCCATCTCTCTCTTTCTCTCTCTCTCTCTCTCTCTCTTTCTCTCTCCATCGCTCCCTCCCTCCATCCCTCTCCCTCCATCTCTCTCCCTCCCTCTCTCTCTCCCTCCATCTCTCCCACCATCTCTCCCACCATCTCTCTCTCTCTCTCTCCAACCATCCCTCCCTCCATCTCTCTCCCTCCCTCCATCCCTCCCTGCCTCCCTCCATCC